>JAZBHA010000171.1:9731-30307 GCA_037464855.1 Iselma pallidipennis | reverse complement strand
AGTTATCAGATTATTATCTTGCAGGTGGGAAACAAGAAAAACATCCATAATTTTAAGTGACTTGTTTTATCAGTGACGGACTGGCCAAGGGGGGATATGGGGAGATTTTCCCCCGAGGGCCAATGAGCTTTTGGTGGCCAAATAGCGTTTGAGGGGCCACCGATCAACTTTTTAAAAACAAAATATAAAACCATGATGTGCTGTAAAACTTACCCTTTCGATGATACCCTTTTACTGAACGTCTCCGATAAGGTTGTGCAGTCCCCCAACGCTGATCATCAATGGTGGATGGTAGTGGTCCATTTAGAAAACACTTCATATTTAAACACTTAACATTGATCACTTTTACGATTTATTGTTAGTGGTAATTTCATCCCCGCACTTACACTAATTGACTCACAACACACACTGTCTCCAAGACACTATTTTATTTGAATTATTAGATTAGAAAAATTTTGATGTTGACTCGTCGATGTTTTAAAATCCACTGATTAGGGAACTTGTATCAACAAATTAGACAAAGGACGTTATGCAACGTTATTTCGTATGTATCGTTGTTATCAAAAACGTGTTTTGTACTGTTGTGTCGTAAAGTATGTAACAGCTAAGTAAACAGTGCCGCACTGGACAGAGTGATTTCCTCCCAGGCCAATGATTTTTTGGGAGCCAAATAGTGTGTGAGGGGCCACCGATAATCTTTTAAGTAATTTTATTTTTGATTGCCAGCTGAAGAGATACCTTCGTTTCCTATAAATTTCCACGGCGCCAAGGTAAGCCAGTCCGGCCCTGTATTTTATTAATTGTAAGTAACATAAATTATTATCAAATCTCCTATCATAGCAGGAACAAATCATATCATAGCTTGTATGGTAAAGTTCTAGAGGGAAACAATTGCTAAAAGTTATTGGTTCGAGGACAGTTAATCTTGTCGACCCGCCCTGCAATTCAGACAAATGAACAATACCCGTTGCAGGAATAGGCCCCGCCTGCAGTTGTTCTCTGTACATCTATTGTTCCTGTTGAGCGTGCGCATTTTAGCAGGAACAATGCACGTTTACGACAGCTGCTATTGTCCGAAAACTTCCCAATCCCGACGCTCAGGGCGGCGCCGATCACAATACATCCACCACCAATTGTATTCCTGCTGAATTGTTACCGTGCATATCCAATCTGAAAGAGCTATAAATCAGATAGAAGCTTGACGGTTGATTGTTGAATTCATTGAATTCAATAGAAACTCTTTTTTTGTTGTTGTTGTTGTTGTTGTATTTAACTACCTATATATGGGTGCTACTTATGTTCATCTAAGTAGTTATTAACGGTAATATAGAAACAACCGTGAAAAAAAATCTATACAATTCCTAAATTACAACTATTATTTTTAAAAAACACACTACGTCTATATATTTTGCCAAAGATAATTGTATAAATTATATATTTTTATTTATTGCTTTTGTCGGTCTACAATTTTTCATCGTCTCGTGTCTAAAGGATACACTTTTTTCCTGCTGTTCTATGTATGGATGGATGGTTACCCAATTATTGCTTATTGCCTATCAATTTTTGACTAACTGTAATTCAACATAGGAAGAATACATAAATCAATAAATCATATCAGAAGCTATGATTAGTATTTTTGTTGGTGCTATGTCGAAACAATACAACGATAATAATTAAAAGAAAAAAAAACAGATTATCAATAATTAGAGATTGATAATCCGAAGCGTCATCTCTCCTCAAAGGTTCAAACTAAGATTTCCTTTAGTGCTTATAGAAATTTCCATTGAATTACTGTTGTAGTCCTTTATAATTTAGATATTTACACACAGATGGCGCAAGTGAACGCTGTTTCAGAAGGGTGTATAACAAGGGTAGTTTATCCATAATTGATCTACCACTCCAAAGAGGGTAACACCATTCACTCGCCAATTTTTTCCTTTTAACTAATTCAAATACGGCGATAATTATTTGTGTTTCACAGAAGTTTGAACAAATACTTGTCACTGTGTAGGAGTTCTAAAAGGGTTACAACTATATTCTAGGGATTGTATTAGGTTTTTTGTTCAGTTTTTTTGTGTTTTGTCATTTTGTCACATGTTCAATTCAATTGGTTCCGGTACTGGGTGGTATCCAAATATAAACATCTATATTACTACACATACACAAAGGTATAGTATTGTAGTTCGTATGTGGAATGGGCAAGTGCCCAATATCCAGTCCTGGATACGAGGAAACTGCTGGCGAATGCTAAATGTAGTGGAACTTCATGCCATCCGTAAGTGATTGATGGCAGGACGCCCTTCCACCTAGCGCAATATGTGTTATTGAAATACGAGATATATGGCTGTATAGTTGTTACGCTATCAATTATAATATTCGTCCGGACCAGAAACTGGACATATTTCAATTTGAGGCCATATAGACCATCGAAAAAAAATTTATATTGTTGATCCTTCAAGATTTGTCATCACAAGTATTAGAAAGTAATTTTCTATGGTGTTGATTCCGGTGTTACGTATTGGTGGTTGTGAATTGATGACGAAAAAAAATAAAAGAAATTAGTAGATAGCTCCAGGGGGGTACATGTCGCATCTGTCATCAATATCGCGTTGAATTGTTGGCCGAATTAAGTAAACTACGGCTAGCCTTAAACCAGTTAGTATAGAAAATCTGCTGAGCGTGAATTTCGAGGGATGATTTCGTCGAAGAGGGTGGTGGTTGCGCCACAGAACTTGGCCCCGCATGTGTTGGATTACATGCCGGATTGGATTTCAATAAAATTTCAAAACTATTTCTGTACATATATCTATAAATGTATTGATAATAATAGTAATGATAATATTAATTTCTCTAATATGGTGGTTAGTAAAATTTTAAATTTCACCAATTCATAACATTGAATAGTTTTGTCTGGTTGATTTCTCATAGAATTATTGTTGAAAGGCAATCAACTGAATGATTTCGACAATTCCATAAATACGTTCTTTAGTTTCCGCCTCATTTTGCAATAATTATTAGGACTATCATAGCCAGTTGCCCATCTATCAAATTACATGATTGCTCACATATTATGATAATAATTGATCAGGGGTGCAGATGTTTATGAATCAATCTGCCAATATATATTGCGCCACAATTTCAATTTAGTGAGATTTTTTATTGCTATTGTTGTTGTTGTTGTTGTTGTTGTTGTTGTTGGTGGTGGTTCGTATCTCTTTCTGGCTTTATTTTTTTGCTCCAAATTTGAAGGTTTGGCGTTGCAAGAACTCTTTTGAGAAAGAGATCATCGTTGTTGCCGTCGTCGTGTTCATCCATGAGTGGATCTGAACGACGTAGGCAGGGTGGCTCATATTGTGCGGCGAAGTCCGTCCATCTGCTTTCCCTGGTCCGTTTCATGTTATTTCCGCACTGTGAACTCAAAAAGTCCGCACCAAACTAAAAAGCAAGAAGCTGACGTGCACCTACACACACAAAAATGGGTATATCTCTATAGATATATAGGTATACCTACAATCTATCTATACCATCTGATATCCAACTCCTTTATCATCCCCTCAAGTTCAAATAAAATGAGAACGAATAATAAAAAACTATCACGACAATACAATATGATGGAAAAAAAAATGAAAAGGAATTGGCCAAGCGTGATGCAACATGCAAAATTACGCCTTGTAAAAAAGCCATAAAGACATTTGAGAACAATAGTTGGTGAGTGGATTGAAACACTAGATTGTTAAAATATAAAGTTCATATTACAATAATTGAAGAAGCATGTCAAAAAATGGTAGTTTAATCAGAGATTTTAATCGGTAGCCTGTTCTTTTGACTGGTGGGTTCCAGCAAACGTCTTGACATTTCTAACAAACAAACAGAAAGTAACAATATTGAGGGCTGTTTGTTGACAACTGTGGGTATATTGAATATTTGCAGACCACCCACAACAACAATACAAATGTGTACATGTATAGTATGTATAAAGATGTGTGTGTGTGTGTCAGTAGTTTGTATCTGTGGTATATATAGATAGATGCAAGCTGCTGTGGTATTCTGGTATAGACCTGACAGAGATCTCATTACAGATAGGCCAGATAAGCCCACAAAGGCAATACCGTTTCAATATAAACACTGGGAATAGTCCGATATGCGACAGGGAAATTACACACAATCTCGAAATCCGCCTACATATACAGTACGCTTTCATATATAGCCCTTATCTGATCAGCCACATCAAATTGATTTTACTTGCTGACCCCGATTCCGGGCCACACCAGGTGTCCAATTTTATTTTTATTTCGATTTTCGATTATGATACTTGTCATTTAATTAACAGTCAATTCAATTTACAAACTAATTTCAAGTATCATATGCTCGAATCTGACGTCGTCGTCGTTGTCGTCCGCATCATCATCATCATCATCATCATCATTATTATTCTCGTTGTGATGGTAGTGTGTAGTCGATGCCAATTAGGGATAAAGTCGGGAATAGGTTTGTTGAATGGCTTACGGACCGGTAACGATGAATTGCGGCATATCCAAGGGTGCATCCATCCAACTCTACCAGGCCCGCTGCTCTCTTTGCTAATCCACCTTCTCGCTAATTCACCTGATTGCTGATCCTGCTTTATCTTTGTGCAGAACGTCAGTTGGATGATGTACCTGTTTTCGCTCATCTCGAATACGGATGAACTTCAATTAACCATAATGCTCCTTGACTCGTATTATACGCCTGCCGAGTTTGAATGTGACACTACATGTGTACATACATTTGTATACATATATGTATGTATATGAATGATAAAGAGAGATAGGGCTAGATATGAATTAATATTGTGTAGCAGAATGCAGACGACACAGGTATAGACAAAAGCGTCTCGAAACCACACGCTTTAATTAAACAAACAAGAAGACAGCGTACAATAATGCATCTATCACAAATGACTGTCCTCACAAAAAAAATTCTTATTTGCTTATGATACAACATTGTAACAAAAATTGTCTATTTTTTGTGTAGAATGTCCACATAAAATCTCCTACAGAACATTAACAAACTTATAAGCAGACGTATAACAGAAACGAGTTTCTTAACAGTTAGACTTCAAAATAATCATAAAAAAGTCGTCATAGAACAATAATAATAATAATAGTACCTATATAAAATTGAAATTTTCTAATTTACATATCTAACTGTAAAAGGATAACGAGGATTGAAAATTTTCCAATATTTTTTCGATGTAAATATTTGCTAGTTACTGTTGAAACATTATTATTATTCGAAAACTCGAAAATAATATATAAATCAAAAAGTTCGTAAATCAAAGTAACAAATTAACTGCGAAAGCTATAAGTTAGTGCGCGCCCAGACATATATAAATGTAGCTATTAGCATAGGCAGCGCTACCAACATCCATAAATCACGTTACAGGAGAAATAACTTGTTATATCCATTGTATAACGATGTTGTTTTCATCCCCGTCCCTCGGTTTGTTATATGCAAAACTCTTTTCAGAGTTCCAAGCGACCATCAACATCATCATCATCATCATCAGCCTCTCTCCTATACACCCTTCACTGTGTATTTGACGGTGGCGGCGTCGACTTTTCTCCATCGTTTTACAATTTGCTCCATTTGTTTGTACCGTCAACATATACCCAAGGGAAAAATTGCAAGCGGTGTTTCACCAATAGTTTCTGGAATAAGCCTTTCCAAATTGGCCATTATTTGTTATAATAAAAGAAGGGAAAGAAAATAAAATAAAAAATCCATTCACGTCCATTATTGATCTTATTAATCCCTGCTATATTTCATTATCTTTCTAAATACGAGAAATACGAGATTAAACTGAAAACAAGAAGCTCCTTAGTTTGTTAAAAAGCTCAAAAACGAGTCACGCATCAGAGGAGATCAAAGACAGCCACGAAATGAATTCTTGTTATATGCGACTAGACTTTCTATTTCGCTGTGTTCGCTGCGTACACATGTAAAGGGATGATTTTGTCTTTCAAGTTTCCAGGTTTGTATCAGTCTCGTCAAATAAATTGTATGTTTGGTTTGTGTGTATGTGGGGTGGGTTTTATGCGTAGAGAAAAACCCAGCGATTTTCCAACTAATTTCGAGAAATAATTACGGATCGCATGGGAAACTTGGTAAATATCACGAGAAATTCGTAATATATTTCAAAAGATTGTTTGTCTTCCTATATTAAAAAGAAAAAAAAAACAATTTTGTGATAGTATACTGGTGATATTGTTATTTTTTATGATCATATCAACTTGAACGGGGCAAACTAATAAAAAAAATTGCAATAATAACTGAATAAAACGTTTTACGATCAAAAATGGCATACAAAGCAGCCGTTTTTACGATATTCGTCTATATAATTTCATTTAAAAATCGTAAATCACAGACGACAAGATATTGTTATGAAATTCTATTATTATTGTGAAATATATTTTTGTTATAATTCAACATTCTCTTCTCAATGCAACTTTTATTCTTTATTATTTTCGATTTTTAACAATCGCCGAATCCAGTCGAATTAGATATTTGAAGATAATGTGATATTTTGTAGAAATTCGTTGAGGGGGTGGAGTAGCAATAAACGCACCACCAACAACAGGGCGTTATACCGCGTGACTGATCCCGCATTGTTATTTTCACAGTGATCACCGGTGCGGGAAAATCACACTACCTGTGTCTGTATTTATCTACAGATACATGTGTGCGAATCTGTCCGTGTATATGTGTGAAACAATCGCTACTCTCTTCCGGACAGAAGAGCTAAAATTGAAAAGTGTCCTGTAAAATAAATGCTCAAAGCTCAGGTGCTGAACCAGTTTTTACAGCTTTCCAAACACACACACACACACACACACACACAAACTTTGAGATTTTTTTTCTCTCTATTGAAGTGCCTCCCTAATTTTTTCTCTTCTTTGTCCATATATTTGGGTAGAACACACAATTCCAGATATTTAAATTGAACGAAACGGGCCACAAATGAATCAAAGCGTAAGCCGCAGCACGTGCCTTAACGACCGATTTCGTGCAATTTATTGCTAATTCGCGTAAATATAAAAATGGTCCAGTGGCCAAAGTACGACGCGTGCCAAAATTCTAACACCAAAATTGGACTGTTAGTCTATTTCAGTTCATGTTATAGATGTGTATTTTTTTTCGGTTCGTAGGGGTTAGTGGTAAATATAGTAGAGAAGAAAGGGAGTTGGGAACGGCGCCGCGACGTATTTCATATTGGGTACCACCATCGCGGGAACATAAAAGAGATGTAGGGACAATAATGACACACGTGTCTACTTGTCAGGCCACGTGGTTAACGTTTGGAGCCAACGAGACGCGAAATAACGTTTTTTAACACCCCCTTCGATACTAGGAACATCGAAACCGGAAATCGATAGCTTCAGTTCTTCTATTCTGTTTTTGATTTTCCATAAAAAATGATCTTTCCATACAACATCTATACAAACAACAAAACGAATAACAAAAACAATAAAAGTACAGTTTTCTAATTGTTTATGTGGATTCTTTTGATAAATGATTCGAACGAGCCAAAATAAATAAAACCCAATAAAACCGTCTATATGTGATCGGTCTGAAATTAATAAATTTTTCCCGGATCGTTGTTGTTAGACAGATTGATTTGGCTGCAGTCGGATTGGTGATACAAAGTTTTTGGAAAATGATAGAGTGAAACAAGGAAGACGAACGAGGAAGGGAGAGAAATCAACAAGAAAAAATCACTTCGCCAATCTCGGCCACTTCTTATACACATACACACAAATATCGTCTGGATTTATGGTCGCACACTCCCAGATCCAAACACATAAATCAAATTGGAATTGACGATGGCACTGGGAAGACACCGGTTTTCGTCGGGATTTTATGTATCTTGGAGACACGGTTGCTGGTGTAATTTGAAAAATTCCTGCGACGACAATTTGACGACTTAGTCACAAAGTTAGAAAATGATTGCTCGCTACAAATTTTCAGTTTAACAACATCCGAGACTATAAAATTTAAATAATAAAGGCAGAGATTTGCATTTGATTCACGAAATATTGTAGATATAGATTTGTTAAAATTGGATTGTAAATAGCGTAGAGATCGGAACGGGATAAAGCAAAGTAAATTTCTATTTGTTATGAAATTGTTATATTGCGGATAACAAGGAAAAACCGCGCGTTATCGACATGGGGTGCCCCGCGCCCGGGGGAGTCCTCCAATGATGTAATTACAAACGGGCATTGTCAGGGGCCCACAGAACTACAAATATTAATCGAGTTTCAACACAATATGCACGCATGACTGGCCCGACAAATTGTTTTATAAAGTGATTACGTATGATGGCAGTTATCAGCGAGTACCATAATGTTTCCTCGCTAATCATATTCAAGTGCACTCTAGAGATACGTCTACAAACTGGTGCGTAGAGGGTTATAACACTGATTCGCAATTTGCTTCCAATTCAATCAGCATCATCAACAAAATAATTTTATCTTCAAAAACAATAATACCAACTATAAATATAATAAAAGAAAATACAAAATATTTTGATATTCCTGCGAGGACCATTCAACTATGAAACGATCAGGACTCAAACCGGAAAATACTTTTTTAAACCGAACATCCAGCTGCCTGTTTACTTCCTGTGACGGAAACCTACTTATTTTGCATGTCGGAATTGGCGAAAAATTTACAATTCAAAGCAACATTGTAGAGATGGCACATCGAATTTGCATCTGTTTTATGCAGGGAATCCTCAAAAAATAAATAAAGACGCGGAAAGGAAAACAAGCTGATCGCTGCCTCAAGACGAAGAACACTTTCTTTTTTAAACAAAAAATTCAAATTTCATGCCGTCAGTTATAATTAGGTACTGCAGGAATCCTTTTTAGCATTTTCTCAACTGGGTACAAAAATTTGGCCAGACATTTCGTCTGGCAACCAAAAGTTGATACTAAAGTGTGTTGTAACTACGATGATTTAAAATAAAGCGTAGAAATTAACAAAACTGTCAACAACTTGGCCATTTTTCCATTTATTTTCGTCACATTATTATCACTTTATAGACACATAATAATACTATCATTCCAATCAGCAATAATCTGTTTACTATTATGGACTTTGAAATGCATTTTTCCCACAATTATTAAAATTCCTATTGTATCAATTCGAATAATTTGTAAATATTTAAATTATTTCGTCATTACGTTGTCTATCGAAAACGCTATTTGTCGATTTATTTAATCACATTGTAAATAATTTAAAATTTTTACGATAAAGTAATTGTGTATTTTTTCTTTTTTGGTCAACCACTGGAAACACAGAAAATAATTCAGATTAACTCCTCAACAATAGTTTTAATAAAGATCGAGTTTGTTAAGACCAAGACATACGATAGAGTCAATTATGATTACCGCCTATGACGCATATTTGATATCCTTGCCCTTGTCGGTCGTACGTCACATATATTAGTTGATACTATTTACACCTAATCAGTATGTCGTATGTTTTGATCTTTGAATTGAAGCCGTACAACTGTAGGCCACTTTATTTATGTCGAATGCAATGCAAAATCGTGTGAGAAAAAACTCATTTCTAATGCTAATTGCAGGAAATAATGTAAACATCGGTCTACCATTCTGATTGTTCCTAGTTTGTGTCAAATTAGCAACAATAATGTTTGACATCAGTCCAATGTTAGTTGTTGGTTAATTGGACTATCTGGTGAACAAGTCTATTGGCCCTTGGAGGGTAGTCTCTGCTGATTATATGATTATGAACAATTCATCTCGTATCGAATCGTTTTAGCTGTAATTTGACGGGTCTTAAGAGGCGACTGTTGCAATAAATCTGGTCGACGGGTGATATGACTGGTCACAATGTTAATATTTACGGCACGTGCATTGGCACGTGCCATAAACTCCTCGGCTTTTTGATGTCTCCATTTCTAAAAGCGTCCTTACAATCAAATCTGACACTATCAGTGCGACATTTTAATATTAACAACTTGAAAAACTCCCCTTTCGACATTTCAATATGTATTTACAACTATTTTTCTAATTTAGTTCTACAAGGAGGAAAAAAATCGTACACTACACGATTACTGTGTGTGTATTATATGAATAATAATGGAGATCGTTGTTGATATACAGATTTTGTTTTTTTTTGTAGTTGTTCAGTCGTTTTCTTTTTTTGAAAAACCCTAGTCCTCGTCTTTTCTTTGCGACACGCTTGACTGAGTGATTCTTTCAGTTGTTTTGTGTCTGTTTTTTTTTTGTCGATGTGCAATATTTTGGGCTAGTACTAATGGGAAAATGTAACAGTACCTATTCATTGTTCGGTTTGTAAAAGAATGCCACAGGATAAATATCGAAATACAAAAAAAAACAACACAACATCATCGAGGGGTTGGTTTTTATTGATAGAAATAGTGATGGTGAATGAGAAAGCAGTTGCATATCAAGCACGCTTCGCAGACTCCCTAGAAGCCGTGCTGATTACAACAAAAGGTCGCAGGTACTGAGTTTCTAGCGCGTGCTTGAATTCATCTATCTATTTCAAAACTTATCAAAGGATAGTTAGTTGTCGCCAAACACTAAATAAGGGACCACCATCTTCTTAAGCCGGATTGTTCCTTGGAGGCTATCTTTTTCACATAGAAATACCGCCCCTTTTATCATCGTATCTATGTAACCGTTGTCGTCTAAAAGCTGACAATATCATGAATTTTGTATGGAATTTGTTGGAGATTTCCCTCCACTCCTCCACTCCCAAAAAAAAATCCTTTATATTTCACATATATTTTCAATATAATCGAAACGTAGGTATGTTGAGCTCGTTTTTCTCTTGACTTGTGTATCGATATAGTTGTGGATTTTTATAGAATATATTGGATGATTTTTCTTCAATAATATGATTGAACGTCAAATGCAGTTCAAGGCATTTTTCATTTCAGATTATTGGTTTTGTATAACATTTTCGATATATGCGATTGAATTGTCGATTTTCGACGTCTATTGGCATTGCGGGCTAGGGAAATAATATGCGGATGAATCGGCGAAAATAGGAAGATTTTGGAAACAATAATATAATGTAATAAGTATATGAAAACAATAATATTATGATTCTAGTTTTTTTTCATCTAATTGTTTTCTTTAGTTAATAGTAAAATTACTAAACTTTGATCTTATTGGGTTAAGGTCATTTGCAAAAACATATTTACTTTCGCATGTAAATTATGTTTATATTTGCAAACGCATACAAATAATTCTACATAAAACAGGTCAGGAAATCAAAATCAAAACATCAAGCTTTATAAATTATTTATTGTTATCATTATTTTACACTACAGAAACAAATTTTGGAATTTCTAATTAGCTGACATACTCTAGACAATACTAGATTTATTAACAGGAAATTTAAAGGGAAATTAATTCCGGCCTCTCTAGATTTGTTGAGATTGCAAATTTTCAATTCTTATTTATTATTTAAATCATCTAAATATATACAATAGCTATCCAATTATTATAAAAATGAGACACTATGACATCCACTTGAATCGTCAATTACAATACCATTATGTCTATCCATAAAAAAAAAACGATAATAGTGGGAAGAGTGTAAATTCGTTCCGGCTATGGATCGCCTCTATTGGTAAATAAAAGACGTACAATTAAAGACTGAATAGAAAGAGATAATGATTAGGGATATCGGGAACAGTACAATGATAGGTCTTCACGCGCGAGCGGCCGCAGTCTGCGTGCCCGAATCAATTAAAGTATAATCCGGAACTGTTGGGATATCGTGACAGACCCTCGCTTCTCTTAACACACACACACATACAGAGATACAGACATATAAAATCACCCCCTAAAAATAGAAGAATACATATATCCAGGATTGGGATTAACCGACGAAATTTCCAGCTATTGTTCAATATAAATGGCATATCGAAAATGATTATCCTTTGGAGTTTTCTTTGTAACTTCAATTCAGTTCCGGGGAAAAAAAATCAACAATAACACCCCCACAACTCATAATTAAAAAATACAAGAACGAGGAAAATTAGATTTCTTTAAAACTATATACATGAGAGATTTTCAACGAAATTAACCCAATTTGCCGGTACAAAAGTCGGGAGGTCTAAGTTGATTTCCCTTATAAACATTGCATGAATTAACTGACAGTAACTTGAATATTCATTTACTACGTCAGATTCTTAATTTACTTTACAATAATTCTCTATGTTGTATCTCTTTACTTTGTCTGGTTTTATTTCTGTTGTTGAATTCTAATGGTAGAGTCTCGTTTCTTAATTGAATTCTAACATCAAAAGTGGTGCATTTTTGGTTTATTATTTAACATTATTATTGTTATTATTATCATTTCTGTTTGTTTTTGTTGTTGTTTTTTTGTTGCTTCCGTTTCTCTTTTTTTTTGTTCGACCTTTCAACTATTATCACCCTTCAAGTGACATTTATGATGAATCGGATGACGCGATAATGATTCAACATTACTGCCAAAATATAGTATATATCAAAAGTGTTTCCTGTGGATATAAATATATGTGTGCGTGTGTTAGGGGTGAGTTTTGTCGTTAGGAAAAGAGTCGAGAATTAACTGTCATGGATACAGCAGTTTTGAAACTGAGGGCGTAATGTGATCTCACATCTATTGTCTGCACTTGTATAGAGAACTATCAACAGGGGGGTCGTGCAAAAACGCTTTTAAATAATATTTAAATTCATATTTAATAGAAAAGGCAATAGACGAGGAGCCGTACGTACCCTTTCTGTCGTCCGTCAATGAATATTTATCGCATCTTTATTCATACAAATTTTTTATTATCAAACTGTTAACGAAGCAGCAATAACAGAACAATGGTCTTTTTAAGAAAAGTAGCCTTTTATTCAACAAAGTCCATTGAAACTGTACAAAGATCATGTAACAGAAGCAATATTGAAAAGAGGAGCCACAAAAACTCCTTTTCGTAATGAATAAAAAATACGAGGCCAAATAAGGACTAAAGAAACCTGAAAAAAACATTAAACAAATAACAATACTTACAGTTCTGTGAAACATCTATTTTTTACTTATTCAGTAAGGGCTACATTTTGTGAATGGATCAAGTGGAATTATCAAGAAAACTTCCATTAATTGATTAAGAAAAATCCCAGCTCAACGAATGACGTAGAATATCGATGATTTTTATCATTATTCATCGCCTATCTCATCAAAATATCCCCTAGAGTCATTATGATTTCATTAACCGAAATTATTACTTTTCTAATGGAAATTTTCTTGTGCAACTGAATATGTATTTGAATTATTAATGTTAAATAATTTTCGTCTTATCTATTTTTTTCGATAATTTTTCTCCTAAAATACTGTGAATTAATAGAAAATTTGATTCGTTGAAACCACAAATTAATCTCTCTCTCTCTTTACACAAAATTAATTACCAAATAAGCTTTTATCAAATATAATTCGAATTTTATCGAAAGTGTTACGCGTTGAAACCCTCTCACTCACTTAGGAGCAATAACATTCTTGAAATTTTACAGTTTTTCGCAATAAAATTACGCGTCTTCTTATCAGTTTTTTGAATGAATTTTTTTTTCAGTAATGTGAGTATTTGTATTCCATTGAACTATTTTGTAAAAATGTAAACAGTTTTCGTTGATCTATGTCTTTAAATTGAATTTATTGTTATTATTATTATTAATAATAATAATAATAGTAGAAATACTAATGATAATAATGGAATTATAACGTCATGTATTAATAAGGTTCAACGTTTCCATTAAGATCTCTAATTTCATTTGTTATTTATTGATAACATTCAAGGTCATAATGTACAATCACAGTTAATAGTTCATAAATAATAATAACATTTTTAAGCCATTCAGAGTTCAATGTAGTAAACAATTTTTTCCGTTTTATCGTAATAAACTAGTGTGCCAATATATTATTATATTATAAATATACATACAGTAGATACATATATGTTATTAATCTTTCCGGTTCCAACAACACAATAAATTGCGCAGCAGATACAAAATTATATACGAAAAATCGATAAAATAATAGGAAATATGGAGAAATTTTGTAATAGAAATGGAAGAAAAGATCGGAGAAATAAGGCAAAAGAAACTAAATTAATCTGTAGATAAATTTTCTATAAAATAAAAAGATAAATGTGACCTAAATCTAAAATGAAATCTGTAGAATTTCGAGATTTCGGACGTTATCTTATGAGAAATTATTACAATGAATGATAGAATTTAAGTAGAACTAAGAACTCTCTAACTTAAACATTAATGTTTAAATATTAAAGAACGCAAGCGCAATTTTTTCCATATAGATATAAACATATATAAATTAAACATATATGTATACATATAAATAAACAATAATTCCATTATATAAATGGAAATCGAAAAAATTT
Organism: Iselma pallidipennis; assembly: GCA_037464855.1. Classification (NCBI taxonomy): domain Eukaryota; kingdom Metazoa; phylum Arthropoda; class Insecta; order Coleoptera; family Meloidae; genus Iselma; species Iselma pallidipennis. Next base: position 15,840 of record JAZBHA010000171.1, on the reverse strand, counting down.
ATTGTATTAACTATTTAACAGTCATCACGTAAAGATGTCTTTACAATATTTTACGGTTAGCATTGTTATCGCAGTATTAGCTGTGCAAAGTTTTGGTGGTGTTCTACTACCACATAGCGATCAACCGGAAGTTATTACATCAGTGAATAAAACAATTGGTCCGTGTTTACATCGAGAACCATGCGGATGGGCATTTTATAATGGATCAAGACGAATGATACAATATTGGATGAAAAATGCATGTTTCTGTAATGATGATCAACGATGTATCCAAGAGAAAGATCAAATCTCTTTACATGCATTCGTCTTCTATTGTCATACGGTTGAAGATGGTGATGATGTGAGACGTAATTAGATTATTTTTAGTGTTGTTTGTTAAAAAAAAAGACTAATTTTTGGACAAATTTTTAGCTTTTCCCAAACTAAAGGGGGATGGCCGAATTGGTAAGTTTTTAATACTCCTTTCGCCTATAAATTTCTATAAAATAATTTGATTTTTTTTTTTGGATTTACAGCACTGGAAACTCCAGCACTTGTTGAAGAATAACAAAGCAATCATTTAGATTTTAAGATATTTATTTAAACAAAATAATATTTATTATATTTTTCTATTCTATTATATTTCTACCAGTATTTTGAACTTTTCCAATAAAGTATTTGGTTTTGTTTTGATAAATCTTTTGTTGTTGCTGTTGGTGAAATTGTGGCCAGAATTTATGTTTGAAACGTGTTAGTTGTGCATCATTAGTCCTGTAGAGATTCAACAGCCACATACAAGCACACACTGATTTCCGGACTCTGGTCCCATTATCCGAACCTAAACTTCTGCATTCTATGACCAAGTCTCTTGTTCATAATGTTAATGTTGTCCACCAAAAATTATCACAAAATCTATCCAATTAATTAATAAAATCTGGACAACAAACAATATTTTGACAATAATCTAGAGTGACATTCTCAAAAAGTATCCTGCAGGAAATATGAAAGGGCGTCACGTGTTGGCGATGAAGATCAACCGGAAGTTCGACTTTTCGGACTGTTGCAACAAATACTTTTTACGCACACAGGGAGCGATAAATCTATGAGGGTGGTATAGTTATAAGTGTGTATATATAGTACATGAAAAAATGGGGGCTCAATAACGATTATAATGAGGCAGAGGAGCGTTACAAGATTGGCTATGACAAGGCGAATTTTTCCTTTTATCAGATGAACGTAATAAAATATCTGAAAAACGGATGATTTACGAAGGGAAAGGTCGCGAGAAGTGAAGAGGAACTTTATACAATTTTTTTTTCTCTCAACTATGTTGCAATGATTCTAAGAACTGTCGAGAATTCATGCCGAGGTCATTAAAGATATCGATATGAAAAAAGAAATCAATCACTTATCAGTTATGCGTGATTTGGTCACTAGTTCATATTTCCTGTCGTTTTGATTAAGTTTTGTTTCCTTTGGAAACTGTGTAACCATTGTAGTTGACTATATCTGTCCTCATAAATATAATACGTCAGTAACTCGTCAACATACGCCAGCATTATTATATCAAGACAATGGACCCTGATCCTGTTCCCGAACAATTCCGGTTACTAGTTCCGCTCTGACCATCAACCTACACAAATCCTGATTGATTCACATCGACACCACTATTCCTGATTAATGGTCCACTCCAAACACACTTTCCAATAATTTGGAGATTCTTATACCATTCTAGCAATTACTTCAAAACACATCGGCACATTCCTGACTTTCAGAAAGAAAAAGAGGAAACAGGAATCCGCCAGTACTCGTTCTCCATCTGGCACAAAAAGAAATCGGGTTATCTCCCAACCAGAAGACGAAGATTTATTCGGACATAAATCCTCGCCATCGGTCCTAGGCGACCGTCCAATATATCGTTGAAGTAAAACGTGTATATAGTAATAGAAGAACTGTAAGTTGAGGAGAAGGATGTGGAGTAGAATTGGACACACACACACACATATAGATAGACAGACATACGGGCTTATCCTCAAAAACTGAGGGGTGAGCTAGAATCCTGAGATTGTCCAGCTCGTCGAGATTAAGCCAGAAATTGACCCGATCAGAGTCCGGGAACCGTTCCTCATTCACACTACGTTGGACAAAATCGCCTGTCACACTCGTCCTGGATGGAAACAGAGGGGGGGCTATTGGACCAGAACAGCCGCCCACGATGGCACTCTGCAATATAAATCCATCCTATCCATTGTTTTTTTTTTGTTGGTTCCGTTTTTGCTTTTTTCTCCTCATTCTCATTTCGTTAGGCAGTACGTGCCGCCAAAGCAGTTTAAAAAAAATGTCGGATATTCGAAAATTTACGCCCAAAATTATTGATATTATTTCAATCTAACTATTTTCGTGTTGTATTTTTGCAAAAATCATTTTTTTTTTAATATTATTAATGATAAATTTGTTGTCATTTACAGTAAGATGATTTAATTCTTAGACTTATTTGTTTAAAATTATTGTAGTAAATATTATATAGAAATATGTATAATTGATAATTTACTATAATAACAAATTTATTTCAAGCAAATAATCTCGTTTTTTTTAAGATATTTAATCACAAAGTATTTCCAAATTAATTGATATTAATATAAATAGACACTACAATTATTCGATAATTTTTTAAATCTATACACTTTTATTGAAATAACAACCGTCAATTTCAGATAATTTCAGAGGCCAACGCTGAAATTACTGAAAAACAAGACAAGGAATTTATTGTCGCCATGAACTTTACAACATTCCACGTAACTTATAGTCACCATAAAGAGTGAAAATTGTGCTGACGTTTTTTGTAATTGACTAGGGCAGCTTATTTATTTAGGTACAAAATTATCCTTTATAGATACATCCTTTTTGGTCATACCTACTATCTAGGAGCTTTCGTAGAAGAGTCACTTGCGAAGAAACATATTGGACGAACATATTCAAAATCTATCCTATGTTCTTCGTTATAATACGTGTAGAGTCAGACCCTGCTTAATACGTTCCTGAAATGTAGAGCAATTTTAACATTAGGTAGATAACGATATGTTGTACCACATGACCATTAGGTATTAGGTACAATTATTGACGTCCGAAATAGTACATTATAACGTATTATCGTTAAACAACAGCAACAACAGCATTAATTGATAAACGGCTAGTTTCTGAAGTTTCAGGTAAATTTAATTTCCAGTCACCACTACAAGTCTTAGAAATTTTCTGAATATTGACTTCTACAGTCAAATCGCTTTACGGTAGGACCTAGCAGTACACAAACTCTTTTGTTGTGTCCTACCATAATTTGACTGATAAGTTAATATCTACAAAAAATTTACTGGCTCTCATGTTATAGGTACATCTAACAGTAGGTAATTGAAAAACTTTTGGGGTATCTTTATGTTACTGTAAGTAATCCGTTGATGACCAGGCATTTTTATGCCAAAAGTCTTATTATTTTTGAACTATAGACCTTTTTATAAAATCTTAATTATAATTGATACCAGTCTTCCTTAAAAAAGAGTCATTGACTTTCGAACTTTTGTGAACTTTTTTTGCGTTTCTCTCCATTACTAACTTACTTGCGTCCCCCTTTTAGAAAAATAATGAAAAAATCCAACATTTCCCGTATATTATTATTATGACTATACATGAAATATTTAGTGTATTCTGTGATCCATGACCCACACCAATGTATTATATGTTTTCTAGCAGTAATTATGTTAATTGTGATGTCAATACAGGAAACGGTATTTAGATCTCTTTTGTATTATAAATCAAGACAAAGTCCAAATTTAGCCAATAAAGTTAAGAAAGGATTAAAACGTTAAAGTCAAGTAGATAAGATATAAAAAAGCAATAAAAGACGTTAATAAATTTAGAATTAAAATGATAATAATAATCAATTTAAAGATCCAATCAAAAGTTTTACAAATTGATTTGAAGAATTCTTAAAAGATTGCACGAGCGTAAAGTGTTCAGATCCACCAAACAATTTCAAATATTCAAAAAACAAACACATATTTGTTGACAACAAACTTGCTTCTCACTATTTTTTCTACTCTTTTTTGAAAACAGAATCTGTCAGATAATCCATTGGGTAAATAGTCAGTAATGGGTGATATTGGTTTTTAATCAACTCACCCCCGGGCATTGATTATTTAGTATAAACGGCTTGATTCAGGTCTATATATATTTACTCGTTTTTTTTTTGGTATTTGTCATGTACATGTGTAGGTACATATGGATGTCGTTTTCTTTATTTGTTGCCCACGTGTACATAAAATAGTATACATTGGACATGAACATCTGTACCCGACTCCGCCTTCAATGTTCTAGTCGCCAATGTGCATTAGAGCGTGAGTAACAAACCGCCCCCTGTACCGCCCTCTCTTACACAATCTACCTCACTGTACGGTCGGCGTGTTGCTTTGATCCATAAATAAATCAACAGACTCGTCATTGTTGATAACGATTATGATGACCATAGAGTATGAGACTTTATATTCAATGATTATCAGATAATTATCAAAAACATGAAACGTTTCATTATGAAAGAATTAATAAAAATATATTGCACTTACCACCCTTTATTCAGGTTTAAAAGAAATAAAATTACAATTTAGCAAATATTGTGCGATTTATTGGTGCAAACAATTATACAATATGTTTGAATTATGCGGTTGTAGTTCGTTTGGTATTAACCAACCCAAACACCACCAAGACCAGGAGCTGCAACACCCCAGGGAGAAGCTGCAATGACACCAGGGACACCAGCGACGAGACTTGGTTGTGGTTCAGGTTCAGCGTGAGCTGCACTGATGGCCATTATGACCAAAATAGCGAATAACAAGTATTTAAACATGTTGCGGTAGATATGTTTTTCAAAACGTTTATTGACGGATTGATACTTTACTATAATCCTGTTTCACCTATTTATAGGTAAAGTAATAGGAAACTGATGTAATTGTCCCGTAATTGTTATCATTTTCTTTCTAATTTATTTTATTGATGTATGTACTGATTTGAAGGCCTTTCATGAGCTTGTCTGCTGTTAAATTGCATCAGTCAATTAAATTGCATTAATAATGCATTCCATCCACAGCTTTCAATTGCAATTTGTTAATTTCTCAATGCGAATTTTATATGGAATAAAGCTCAAAAGCTTTAGGCTTTTGATATTAGTACGATTGGTATAAAAGAGAGACTGAATGGAAAAGTGGGTGGGTAGAGAGAGAGATGGGGTGGAGTACAGGGATAGTATGAAAATTCGGATTTTGAAAGCAGTCTGTTTTAAACAGGATTGTTTTAATGCTATTTTATACTAATCGAATTTGATCTGATAAAGGGTGTTATATATATAGATATATATGTAGTACGTCCCTCGATTTTCCAAATCTAGTAGTTGGCCCCGTATACTAAACAACATCCCTTGGACATGTGTATGACGCGATAGCATTTACACTAATGCACTAATACGCATACAGGATTTTAATTCGACGTATTCAGAATGATCGGTCGACTGATAAATATTGACTTCAAACACCGGGGTGCGATGCTAATTTTTCATCCAACATTCACGCTCTTACCCTCCAGAATTAATTAGAAAAAATCGACGCTGCTGTAGACAGGACCGGCGCCAATATTCGATCTAATATAAATGACTGAAAGGTTTTTTCGACCATGCTAACTACAGAATTTCTACAACCTCAAGCCGATTTGATTAACAGGTTTCTAATGTTTGTTAAAAATGCTCAATAAAAATTTTGCTACAGTTCTCAATGTTTTACGTAAAAAAGTGATAAATACCGGTCCTGGACAAAAAAATGTTTGTAGGTATTGAGTACGAGCACAGTGTTTATCATTTCCACACCTGTGATGATAGTGTTATTATCGCAACCGGAAAATCGAAATGAGCAATAAATTGGACGACCGGGAATAATGCAACAATAAGGAGACAAGTGAGAGTGTATTTAATTATACAGAATTTCGGATGGAGATCGAGGGTGTTGTCTTAGCGACCGAATATAGGGGGATGTTCATATACTGTCAACCTTGTCAACAGACATATAAGCGCACATCAGTACTCAAAACAAAAAAA
>JAZBHA010000170.1:0-112046 GCA_037464855.1 Iselma pallidipennis | reverse complement strand
TACAATTAGCGACTGTATTACCTTAATTGGACCTTCTGGGAATTCTTTAGCTGCTGCTAATCTATCTTCCTCTGTCCAAACCAAAAGGAGACCAGTAAAATTCCGATCATCCCACCATTTAGTTTTAAAATAAAGTGGGATTTTCATGACAGCTCCAAAACCGATTTGTTCAATAGCTCTTTGTTTAGTTTCTGGCAACATTGGTGAAAATAGATCTTTGTGGGTTTCTTTTAGAACTCCAATGGAGGGTGTCACAATCACATGATCACTTTCATAGACACTATTATCGGAACATTCGATTTGTACCGTTTTCCCAGTGGTATTTTTCCAAGTGATTCGTCTAACTTCTTTATTCAGGAAAATATGCTCATAATAAGGAAGTTGTGTGGAAGGATTGGGAAATTGTTGCAATAATATATTTAAGATTGTTTGATAACCGAAACCGTTCCAGCTTAAATTTTGATCACCGTCACATTCTTTATAATCATACGTTGTTGATACTTCATACCAAGAAAATGCACCATCCACACTTTGAACGAAATGTTGCAAAAGATCTTTAAACATTTTTGCATCTTCCAATTGCTTTGAGTCGTTGGAAAATTTTTGATAAATCGCTTTATTAAACCTACAACAAAGGAATTATGTGCCTAAATTAAACAATTTTTATAAAAAAATCTCACTGTTCAGTAAAATAGAGCGCAGCACTATTTTGTTCGATATTTTCAATCGAGTTTCCATTAGGACTTTTAAAGAATTGATCAAAAATCTCTAGAACTTCTGCCGTGAAATCCTCATCAAGTTGTCGCCGTGATGATAAATGAACATTATACGGCCAATCTGTATGCTTGAAAATATTGTAGTCTTTCGTTAAATCATATACAATATTATTGTTTTGACCGTGACACCATTCAGCTCCTAAATCAATGAATGCCTCACCGAAATATACACTATTTATCCGGCCACCGATACGATTTTCGGCCTCCAAGAGTGTAATATTTGTGAAATTGTTTTGTAATAAACGACTGGCCGCTGCAATTCCTGCTGGTCCAGCACCAATAATAACCACTGAAGGGCTATCGGTTTCACTAAAAACACCAGGCACAACCAGGATGGTGTGAAATAAGATGACAGTCGTAAGGATGGAAGTTCTCATTGCGCTAATTAAAATTGAACTACTTGGTATTGTGTGTTTTGATTGTGGTGAAATAATATTAGCAAGGGTCATACATGCGTCAAATAAATAATTGACCACTGTTTAGATTATCAGAAAAGGAAGTGTTTTATGAAGATTGTAATAAGGACGTGGATCGTCATATTATATAAGCGGCACTTTTGAACCGCCTTATCTAAATTAGATGATTGGAATTGGTTACTCATAAATCAAACTCATTTTATTGTAAATATTTTTATTAGTGAAATACAAATTACAAAGCTAATTTGAAAGAAATCTTACCAGAATTCTGTTAATACCGATTGAATTATTATAAGGCGAAACAATTAGAATTACTCCATTTTTAAAAATCATTACAAAAGTGGAATAAATTAGAAAAATCAATAAGATCGATTAAAAAAAAGAATTATTGTTTAATTATTTGTTTTTTCTTAATTAGAACCAATTAACTATTAATCTTCATGTTTTGCCTGTTCTTGGGCTTGAGAAGGAGTTGGTGGTTCATTTCCACCCTTCTTCTTCGAACCAGATACAATATCATCAATACGTAACAATAAAATGGCAGTTTCAACTGCAGTTTTATAAGTTTGCAATTTAACAGCTAATGGTTCCCAAACACCTTTACTGGCAATTTGTTCCACTAATTGTCCAGTTTCACCATCAATTCCCCATGTACATGGTGTATTCGGATCTGGATGATTAGCATGTTTGGCTCTTAATGCTGTCAATGTTTTAATTGTATTGGCACCACAATTTTGAGCCAATGTTTTTGGAATAATTTCTGCGAAAAATTAAAATCAATTTTAAATAACAGGACATTCAATAAAATTATGAAAATTACCTAAAGCATGGGCTAAAGCTCGATAAGGCCCATGTGTGGCTTTTTGAAGAAGGCGTTGAGCAACAGCCATTTCAATAGCACCACCACCGGGCACTAAACGTGGCAATAACATAATATTCCTAGCCACTTGAAGAGCATCTTGAAGATTACGTTCAGTTTCATTTAAAACATCTTTACTAGCACCACGCAACAAAATGGTACAAGCCTAAAATTTCAATTTTAATAAATTACCAATAACACTAGTTTTACTATTAAAATCTTACCTTCGGATTTTTACATTCAGTAATGTAACAGAAGTATTCATCTCCAAGTTTTTTGATTTCAAATAAGCCAGCTCCGGTTCCGACATCGGACTCTTGTAATTCCTCAGTTCTGTTAACAATATTAGCACCACAAGCACGTGATACACGATTATTATCAGATTTTCGAAGACGACGGACAGCACTAATGCCTGCTTTTAATAAGAAATGCTGTGCCAAATCGGATACACCTTTTTCAGTGAATACAACATCAGGTTTTAAGGCGATAATATCGTCACACTGACGACGAACATACTCTTCTTCCAATTCTAGCAATCTTGTAAAATCCTACAAAACAATAATCAACTTTTTGTGAATCACAAATCTTTTTAAATACTTACAGTTTCATTAGTTATTTCCACATTAGTTTGAGACTCGCCTTTTTTGTATTCCAACGAACAATCCAATAAGATTATACGTGGATTCTATAAATAATCGATTAATAATTTTAAACACCAACAAACCGAATAAATACCTCAATATAACGTCTCATTTTTGGATGAGTAACATCTTTATTAATCATAACACCACGTAAAATCTTTGATTCTTCAATCGATCCACCTGGAATCTTTTCAACTTTAGCATAACGTTTTATATCAATTTCAGTACGTCCATTCTCTTCTAACATAACTGTTTGTACAGCATCTAATGCAATATTAACAGCCAAATCTGACCAACGACCAATAAGTTTCGTACCAATACAACCTTTTACAACATTAGCTAAAGCAGCTTTATCATTTCTATCAATTGGTAGACTTAATGGACCTTCTAATAATGTTACCATATCTTCTAATGCTTGTTTATATTGACGTATGATTATAGTTGGATGCATTTGTTGACTTAAAAATTGTTCAGCTGCTGCCAACATTTCACCAGCTAAGACGATAACTGAGGTAGTACCGTCACCAACCTAATTATTGATATTATTTTAATAATAATAATAATAAAAATGTTTAATTAATAACAAGTAGATTACCTCCTCGTCTTGGGTTCTAGCTATTTCAATCATACTTTTACCAGCTGGGTGTTGAACGGTGATTTCACGTAGAATTGCATTACCATCATTGGTCATAACAATACCACCCATAGGATCCATCAACATTTTCAACATGGCTTGTGGACCTAAGCATGTTCGAATAACATCGGCAATTTGCTGAAAATAATAAGAAAATCAATGAAATTTCCATAAACTTTGAAATAACCTGAAAGTTGAGTCAGAGCTTCTAGAATAGTAAGATGACATAACCTCAAAAACTACACGCATTTACATAAAACCAAACACTTGAAAATCCAAGTAATTTAGTACAAAATTCGTGTATATTTATGTAATTTTTAATGGGATTTGTTCAATTCTTGTTATAAACACGTGTTTAACATACCTTTCCAGCATTTATATTCTCCAGCTGAACTTTCCGACCGGATTCTCGTCTAGTATTTTGACCTAAAATGAATAAAAATCGTAGTAATTATCAAGTTTAGAATAAAAATTTGATATTTTCGTACTTAAAACTAAAATTGGAGCACGTCCACCGCCCAACATTTTAATTATTCTTTATTAACTTTGATAATTTCAACCACAAGGTAAATGATCTGTCAAAAATGTCAAAAGTCAAAATGTTCAAGAAACCACTTATTAACCACCGAAAACCACTGTGACTATGGTTAGCAACTAGGGCGCCCTCTAGGAGTATCTCACTTAACTTCTAGGAAACGCGGTAAAATTGAAATATTAAAAAAATTAGAAAAACGCTTTATCTATGAATATATACAAACAATATTATATAAAAAATATAGATAACAACAATTAATCACTATCATCACTAAAAATCACAAGTTTTTTTCGTTTCGATTCTTTATTGGTAAGTTTCTTTCTTTTCAGTTTCTTTTTGTCTTTTAATTTCTTTTCTAGAATTTCCAGTTCAGACAAATTCTCTTCACTGTTTGAACCTTCAATATTTTCAGTATCAACACAAAATGAATCCTAAAAATAATAGAATTATAACTAAAAAACCAATGATAACAAAAAAATCCTCTTACATTAATATAAGTGTTGTCTACATTTGAAACTTCTTGAGAAAACACATTAGTAACATTAAATTTCCGTTTTCGGACTTGCTGTGGTCGTCTCATTGATGGACTCCTACAATAAAGAAGAAAATATAGAAATTTCTTTAAAAAGATATGACTCAAGGGTCTACATAACATTCCCTTCTTCATACAAATAATTACCTGACAGATTTCAAATATTCAGCATGTACTTGGGTACAGAAATTATGCGATTCATCAGCAATAAAACTAGCATCGTAACAATCATTCTCATCTTCAATCTCATCGTCAGATACAATCCCTTTATCATTATCTGATAATACAGCTTCATTTTCAATAAATTCTGACAGTAATCGTTTCTGTTTCTTTCGTCTCCTTGAAACATTAGTATCATTAATCTTTTCCACATGATTTGTTGATAACAATTTTGGTTTAATAAAAACAGGACTCTGTTCAAATTCATCATCACTATTCGAACAGATTGGTATAGTAATTAATTTCTTATCAGATTTAGGTGTTCTCTTTTGATTTTGAGACCTTTTCGGTGTATGTATCTCTTTATTAGTTTTAGATTTATTTGATGGTGATTTATCATTAATTTTTGATACGAGACTTAATATTTGTGTTACCGAAATTTGTGTTTTAGCTCCAGCTAACAATTGATCAACTTGTTTATTCGTTTTATTTATAGGACTTGTTTCAAAATCACTTTCAGTCAAATCAATAGTTTGTGTCGTTTCAATTGATTTTTCTTTAGATTTATTATTACCAATATTTAATGAATCAATTGAATTATTATCAGTTTTCTTATCAGATTCGATTTTATCATTAATGAAATCAGATATATCACATACATCACTTACATTCAATAAATCAATTGAAATATTATCAGATCTCTTATCAGATTGATTATGATTGATTCCATTCAATTCGGTTTCAGTGTTATCATTAATAAAATCAGAAATATCACATACATCACTTACATTTAATAAATCAATAGAAATATGTTCTGATCTTCTAACAGTTTCAATTCGATGATGATTGTATTTTGTTGTTGTTGCATTATTTAAACCAAAAATTGATAAATCACAAACATCATCAATATCAAGATCTTTCAATGTAATTGTCTCTTGTTTTTGTAAATTATCTTTATGAGTTTTAATAAATTGTGTTGAAATACCAAAATCGGATAAATCACATACATCACTTATATCCAAATTCGGTTTATCCGATATTCCATTATTACGATCATTATTATCACAGATTCTTGCGTCCTCATTAATTTTATTGATAGGAGATTCAAAATATATACTTGAACGTCTTCCTGTTTGTTCATCCAGACTATTTACAATATTTTTATTTTGTGCAATATGTAATTTTTGTAGTTGAGGTTTTTTAACATCTCCTCCAGGTGTAAAAGTTGAATTGAAAATTCTCCGTTTTGCTTGAATTGTATTGATTCGTTCCATTGATGATAAAATGGGTGAATTACAAGTATCACTTGCTTTTGATTTTGGTGTTATTGGTGATTTTAAAACGTTATCTTGACTAGGCGATGAAGAATTCTCAAATAAATCCGGACTTATTGCATTCTCTCTATTTCTATTAGCAATTTCTGTTGTAAAACTTGTTTCAATAATGATTGTTTTATCAGAATCTTGACTATCATTTATATTAACAGTCACAAATAGATCATCAAGTGATAACAAATTGAAGAATTTTAAAATTCCATCTTCATCGATTCTAGTTTCATTTCTTGGAATTGTATTTAATTTATCCAGAACTTTCGCAAAACTTTTCGGTGTTTCATATGCAAACGATTTCTCTTTATTATTAATAATAGAATTATCAATTTCTTGAATGTCTTGACTCCCATTAAAATCATTATCGTCTAATTTATTGTATTGACGTTGTGATTCTGGACTTAATTGTTCAGCAAACATATCTAGATCTTTTCCGGTTATATTTTTAAAAACTGAATCATCTGGTATAATCCAATCTTTTAAATTAATCACAGTCGATGATGATTGTTGGAGATTATAATAGGGACAGTCAAATAATTTCGAACAAATCTTACAAGATCGATCAGAGAGCATTTCAATAGATAGAAAATTTGAGATTTCTGTGAAAAATTCGTCAGGTACTAGTTCTGGTTGTTTTCCAAATTCAGGCAAACTCAAATCTACAAAAAAGGACACTATTAAAATATAACAAGATCCAGAAATTTTATAATAATCACTTTGTGTTAATGTTGGAATATTTGATTTCGTGAACATACTTCGAATATCGCCTTGTTTTAAATTTTTCATCTGTGTAACACCTAAAACAACAAACAAAAATAATTTTTTTTCTTTGATACAAACATGCTTAGAAAGAAAGCTTTAACTCAAATGCTACATGAAAGTCTTGCAAACTACAGGAAAGATCAGGAAGTCTGAAAGATAAACTGGGTTTAGGAAACGATATTCCCAAAGCGATATTTACCTGTTTCTTGAGTTACAGGAATATTGTACCGTTTAGAATCAGCAAATTGCAACAAACCAACTAATATTTCAGCATGTTTTGAATGTTTTACAATACCAGTAGGTTGAAGAGATCGTTGTTTTTCTAATGATCCGGAGAAATGGATTTTTGTATCAATTAGACTGTCATCTAGGGGATTTGCTGGAATCAACACAATTGATAATACTTCTGAATAAATAAATCAAAAAAAAAAACTTACACAAATTCCAGAACTGAATGGTTGGTCTTAATCTCTCTTCAATTTCAATAATTTGAATATCATCAGGAAATTTCACCATATCATGAGAAATATTCCGAAACATATCTTTTAAACGACTTGTCTTCGTTATTTCCGGTTTTTTAACCGTAATAAACATTTTTTCACATTTCGGTTGTATATCTAATGGTACCATTCTAGGACTTTCTGTATACATTTCTTTTATTAATTGTTTTGAATTGAATACGAAATTATTTAAATTATTTTTATATAAAAGACAATCTTTTAATGTTTGTTGTTCTTTGCCTTCAGTTACTAAAACAATAACACGTCCTTCACGTTTCCTACCAGTTCTACCCATACGTTGGATCATACGTATTGGTGATTTATTCGATATATCGAAACAAACAATTAAATCAACATCACCAACATCTAGACCTTCTTCACCGATACATGTTGAAAGGAGTGTATTACAAGTACCTTCACGGAAAGCCTTTACAACCTAAAAAATACAATTCTTCAAATACAACAATCAACATTATTAAATATTTAATTTACATTAATTTGAATTTTCTGTGTAACTCCATAGCCTTGTCCTAGAAAGACTCTTGGTCGTATTACTGGTGTTGCTTGTAATAATAATGCATAAGCTTCACTGACGGATTCACGAAATTCAAAAAATACAATAACACGTGATTTATCATTATCAGTATTTGTAAAATGTGAAATTAAAATATCACGTAATTTATAGAATTTCGGATGGCCAAATTTCGTTTGATTAGAAATCTAAAAAGATTAATTTGTAATAAATAGAAATTTCTACCATTATTTCATTACCTGGACAAAAGAACCATCTGGTAATGGTTCAATATTTGGTTCAGGACCTAAATATTCTCTCACATCATCCATTATACTAACAATAGCACCATTATTACCCAATAGTGGTTTACTGATATGTTCTAAAAAGACAAAAATGATTATAAAGGGTAAGTTATAAGTATTGACTCACAGTACCTTCAAAAAATTTCAAGAATCCTCTCAGTCCGTGTCGTATCAATAATTCAAATGCATGATATAATGTGACACAGATATTTAAACTCTTCATAATTTCATTATAACTAGAATTACTGAAAAAATTGATAAGTTTTACATAAGAAAGTAAGTCAAACCGATAGAATTTACCTGGCGCTATTATTTTTCGATTGAAACTCTTTCATTGTCATAAATATTTTACCTTTAGTTAAATTGGCACAGTTTCCTTGAATTACCTTATGTCTAATCAATGTTCTTGTATACGTTTCCAGGACCTTAAAAAAAAGTAAATCATAATTTGTTGACTTAAGATTCAAAGCATTTAAATACTTTAATATATTCTTCGCGAATCTGTTGTAATTTTTCCCCAAGTGGTACAACTGTAGTTTCTAAATTCCGTTGAAACACAAACGGTTTAACATCAATACTATCATCGGTACGAAATTCCAAATGTGCTATTTGTAAATTACGTATAACTTCAACAATATCTTTATAACTATTACCAGGTGTAGCACTTAATGCTAGAACTCGAAATAATTTCGTTTTATTTGTTAGCTGACGTATAACTTGACAATAGGCATGATTGCCTTTAGCACGATGTGCTTCATCAAATATTAAACATTTAATTTGTTGTCCTAATTCAACTAAATAACTTAAATCATTTTGTAATATCTGTGGTGTTATAAAAAATACACGTTTATTATTCCATATTTCACGACGTAATGTTTGTAATTTGTTGCCAGTTAATTCGGCTGTTATCTCTTTTGGTATACCCATAATATCATAACAGGCATCGATTTGTTGTTTAACTAATGGTCGAGTTGGTGCCATGAAAATTATTTTACCATTTGGATACCAACGATAGAAATTGTACATAACAACAGCAGCTATAAATGTTTTACCTAAACCAGTTGGAAGGCTTACCTACAACACAAGAAAACACTTAAATTACAGCCAAATTTTGATTAGAAACATGACATACTAAAGTGTTGTTGTATAATGCTTTTTGAACAATATTGAATTGATAATCTCTGATGGGATAATTTGTTGGGTATATCCATGATTTACCAGCTTCCAAATCGAAACCTTCTGTCTCTGGGGCTTTACTCAAATTCCTTATACTGCAAAAATTAACTTTGTTTATAGGTTAAGTATCGAAAAATCTCAATCTTACTCGGCTATATCTTGAGACATTAAATTTGCCATCATGTATAATTAACATTTCATTTAATAAACGATTTAATTTAAATAATTTCGCTATTTTTTCCCCACAAATGTTCATAAATTGCAAAAAACAAATCCAAACATGTTTTGATTTGAATTTGTTTTCGACATTTGACATTTTGACACATCCAGATAAGTGTCGACATCTAGCCGGAAATATTTCACTTAACCAACACTTTCACTTTCGCATGGTGGCGCCACATGTGGAAAGTGTCGACATCTAGCCGAAAATATTTCACTTATCTAACACTTCCACTTTCGCATGGTGGCGCCACATACCGGCATACCATACAAGGTCGTTTGTTCAGCGATTATACAGGATGTCCCGTCGAAGAGGGTATTAGGCGGGACTTTTGAAAAAAACAGAAAACATTGAGGACCTATTTTATCAATCGAACTGGCTTTCTATACGTTTTTTTAATTAATAAAAATTGCTTGTGTGTGAATCATATCTTTCAATGGTTGATCCTCGACGACCAAAAGACGCAGAATATTTTTTGACGTAACGACTGGCGTCCCTAGGGAGCTCTTCAAATGTAATAAATAAATAAATTAAAGATATGAAGCAACATTGAAAATTTATAGCAGATTAATCTTGATTATTGCATAGATAACTGATAATAAATCAAAAACTCCCTAGAGATTTATGTGATATTACAAAATAATACGAAATGTTTTTATTCTGTATTGTAAAAATGCCTCGAAAGGATCTTTACGATTCGATACCAATAACGATATATATATCGTTTTGTTTAGGTATTTTTCCTGTATATATTGATAGACAAAATGGTAAAAAACAAGTTAAAACTAATAAATGGTGTAATATACCAATAATAATATATGTGATTGGTTTTACAATGCTATTAATATTTAGTGATCCAATGGAAAATCCATTGGCACGTGGTAAAGCTTATAATTTCAATACATTAACAAACTTATTAATACTATTTGTATTAACAACTGGTACACTTGGTTTATATATTATCTATTATCATAGTTATAAATATAAAACTAGAATTGCATCTTTATTAAATACAATGGTATCAATTGAGAAAATTTTAACAAGATTTGGTTATCAATTCAGATATAATTTAAATTTTACAATCAATTTCTCTGTTAGTATTACTGGTATTTTATTCATTTTAATTCTAGTATCAGTAGAAATATGGAATATACCACGTGAAAATTTAATACCAATACCTGGTAGTTTAGTATTTTGCACTATGTTTCCACTTATAATTATACATCATGGTGAAAGTCAGTTTGTTCTATTCACTATGTTATTATATACAAGATTCAAAGCAGTTAATATTCTATTAGAACGATTACAAGGAACATTTGCTAACAAAAAGAAGAGAAAAAGTTTCATCGTTAATGGTAAAATATCAACAGAGATATATAGTTTAGCTATTTTGACTTGACCTCTCTGACTGAAGCAATAAAACGATCGCAACATATAGAAAAATAAAGCAAGGGATGGAAAACAGGAGCGAAACTAAAGACACCTAGCTGGAGAATTAAATTTTTGAATTCCTATTCTCCTGTCTAGATTTTGAGCTTGCCATCGATAAATCGCTTCCCTTGACTTATTACTAATTGTTTTAGTCGCGGGGATCAAGTGAAAATAGCTA
The DNA here is from genome assembly GCA_037464855.1 of Iselma pallidipennis. Lineage (NCBI taxonomy): Eukaryota > Metazoa > Arthropoda > Insecta > Coleoptera > Meloidae > Iselma > Iselma pallidipennis. Next base: position 101,083 of record JAZBHA010000170.1, on the reverse strand, counting down.
CACTATATGGTTTCTTTCAAAATAAAATTTGCAACTTTTCCAGATCAACAATCTAATGTAAAATTTTACAAAAACGAAGAAGATCTAATCGATACTTGTATACGATGTCATGATAAATTATCTGATTTATGTTTAATATTAAATGATATTTATGGTTTTATTATAACTGCAAGTTGTCTCATACAATTCAATACAATTACTTTTGCCTTTAGCTACTGTTATTATAATGTGTGTATTTTTTTCTTTCAAATATCTGTATTTGTATCTGTTATTTTTTTTGCAGTTGTTTACACGTCCCGTTTCAACTTTCGGTTGGTTTCTATGGGCTGTTTTTAGAATTTACGAAATTATTAGGAAATCATTCTTTGCTCATATCAATTCCAAAGAGGTATTTATATCAATAATTGAATCATTTCATTGTATTTGAAGAAATGATGAATAATTTTCAGGCACGTGCTACTCACAAATGGATTAGTCGATTATTAGCACATTCACCAAATGAATTCATTGAAGAAAAAGTAAGTATAAAATATTATTATTTTTACTGGTTTATAATTAAGATTGTTTAAACAGTTGCAAATGTTTCAATTACAATTAAATCATCGTCAGTTCAATATTACTGCTATGGAATTGTTTCCTATTGACGGGGGATTTGCATTTTCGGTAGGTGTTATATATTTTTTCTGAACTTATCGTTTATGTGAATTATTTTTCAATTTCAGGTGGCTAGTGCTATTACAACATATGTAGTACTAATTTATCAGTTCCAATATAATAATAATTTATCTAAATGTTGAAATCTTTTTATTAGTTGGCAATTATTTCTAGTTGCATTGTTAGTAAGTGTAAACTGACGATGAGTCTAATAAAACGATATTTACTAAAATAATTAGTGTTTTTCAGGATTATACAGTGGACTCCACTTATTTAGAACATACGAGTCCTGATGTTGTGTCCCACGTAACCGGCCTACACTATCACCTTAGCCTAGTTGCCACAACTACTTTATTGGGCCGAAATGTCCAAATTTTGATGTGTCTCAATTAAGTGTCCACCGTATTATTTTCCCTCTAAAACATCCCCTACATTAACGAGCCAGCGCCAGCGAAAAGTCGAGATCTCCGAATCCATTGTACAGTATCTTTGGCGAAGTGTTCGCTTCAATAAGAAAACTCTAATTTATAGGTTTTCGCTGTGTTGAAGCGGGAGATGTTTTAAAATGAAATAAAATCAATTTTATTTCATTTGATCATCTGTGCTTATCACATAGTGCCAGCTCACAATAAAGCTCCAAATTTTCCAATTCGTGACCCAAAGCATTGTACCTTTTGCACATAAACGCTTCGATTTGGTGTAAAGATAAAGATTAAGAAGGACAAGCTTTCCTCCCAGAAAGGATGAGTGCAGGTCAAATACTAGAAAAAAATACTTCTAATAAGAATCGAGCTTTTTGTTTGTTTCATTGAAATTTATTGAAGTTTACAGTTATAAAAAAATCGTCAAGATATTATTCACGTCTAACAAGTGGGCTGATTTGATTTGAATTGATAAATGATCACCATATACATAGTTAGTGTGCTAATCATCTGCAATCATCAAAATTAGATAAGATCAAAAATGGACAACAAACTCGTTACCCCAAAAGCAAATGATCCATCAACCGGAAATAATCCAAGTGCAGAAAAATGCCGTTTGCTATGAATTAATTGCATTTGAAATATTTTTACCTACAATAAAAAAAATTACAAAGAAAAAGGAGAAACGATGAGTATTAAAAATTGGTACTTTTTCATCAAAATTCTCTGTTACAGAAACTGATAATAATCTATCGACGTGTTGTAGTGTACTGTTAGCCTACAAAAATAAAATCTTATTCAATTAATATCATCACAAATTAGAAAAACTATAGAATAGTATTACTTCTTTTATACAAATGTGTGGGAAAAATGATTTTCGAACAATTTCATATATTTTTATAAGAGCACGTAGAAGCCAACCAAGTGAAGAGATTGGTCTCAAAAACATCTGAAATAATTTTAGAAAATTCTTCTAAAAACATTATTACTATTACCTATAATTTGTTTATAATTTACATTAGAATAGCAATAATGGAATGTAACTGTGATAAAATCGAATTGGATTGCACTGTTAACAGTTAATATGAAACCATAAATTTTATTTACTTTATCACATACATCACACAATTTATTATGACAACGAATACAAGCAATCAATAATTGCTCTTTTTCATCATTCAAAATCAGTTCTGAAACAATTAAAGTAATTTAGATAGGTACTCCTATAAGATTTTGATTAAATTTTCAGGCCGTTTTAAGAATGCAATTATCAAAATTAATATACAAGCCGATTCTGTAAGAGAAATAATTTTGTAAAAATTGTTTGGAAGAAAATAAAATTCAATCAAATTAATTGCAAAATTATAAAAGTTTACAGTGAAAGTCTTCCATCAAACAATAGAGTTTTTTCAGGTACCTATATGAGGCAAATTAGGGAAAATTTTAAATTGATAACCAAATTAAGCTAGAATTACTGAATTCATAAATTTCTATCAGTTGAATTTTTGTGTAATAAAATCTTGCCAGTCTTACCGTTTTTATCCAATTTCATCTTGTTATTAATATCTTTATATAATTTTTTTAAAAGGAAATTAATAGCTTTGAATCGAGCATGTAAAAACATACTGAAAAGAACAAATTGTGTTTCACCATGATGTAATAATATATCTGCAAATACATAACAATATGCCATTGTGAATGGAATTACTGGTACATTTTCATGTTTTACATTCCATAATTGCAATATTAATACACCTATTAAAGATAAGTGTCCTATAATACATATGCAAAAATCTAGAATATATTCTAATTTATAATTAAAACGATATCCATAATATGTTAAAGTTTCTTCAATATTTGCCATTGAATTCAAAGCATTTCGTACCAGAATTTTATATTTATAACTATAATAATAGATAATAAATACACCAATTGTTGAACAACCTGTTAATAATAATAGCAATATTTTCATCATTGTATTCGAATTATAACGTTTAGCTTTTGTTATTGGATTTGTATTGGTTGCACTCATCAAAATCATTATTATAAATATTATCATATGTATTATTATCGGTAAATTGCAAAATTTATTAATTTTTATAATTTGTTTATTATTTCTTGTTTTACTGATAAACACTGGAAACAAACCCAAACACCATGTCAATAGAAATGTTAATGATAAATTATTAAATAAATTTTTTCGTTGTGACATTTTCCTATTCAAGAAAGTGGTATTGTCTCTTAGTGAACGTATGATTTTTAATAAAGACATTTTGGGCGAGGTCGTAATATTATAGGGAAAGTTTTGATTATAATCTTGGAATATCATATCTGACTATTATTATAATTTGTTTATCTATTATAGAAATTGATATGTTTACTTGCCAGTTGTTACCGTTTTATTGTTTGTCAATAATAAATAAGATTATCTCCATATAGGTACATAGATAAAAATTTATGGACAAGCACTCCAGATCCCTGAAACAATATATTCCAGGAGAGTCCCGGTATTTGTTATATATGTATAATTTTGGAACGTCTCATTCTAATAAAAGTCTTGACTTGGAACATCAGTTCCTGCATAATAGGCTTCTCTTGAATTCGTTTAATATGGCCAAGTACCATGAGGCCCGATAAGTTTTCGTTGTCATAGTTTTCGCCTTTCAACCAAGAATTTTGGGATCTTTCCATTTCGTCACAAGAAATTAATACCATATGGATGCCCGAAAACTAACAAAGGCATCCCGCAGATTCTCCGATTACTCACATTGCCAGTAACACCCCTATATGCACCCATGCCCATATTTATATGTACTATTATAAGGACAAAACCCCTTGGGCGTACCTACAAACATATGGTCATGTGGAACCTACAATAGAATTTGAATACCGGCGAAAGCAGTGAAATACAAATTCGTTCTCGAGATCCAAATAGAAATTTCTAGTACCAATCTGAAACGTTTTATTTTGGCTGGAATTGTCGCGTAATCAAGGAAATCAATAATTCCGGCAATAATCAGTTCTCGGAATTTCTGGATATTTAGATAGTTTGATTCGAAAAGTTTTATTTGTTGAATTAAATTTAGAAGCAATTATTGTGGTATTGCGAAACAGGAAAAGATAATATTCAATTAATTTTAAATTGCATATACATAGCTAACGTCAATTAATAAAATATTACGATAAGGATGAATATGTGTAATAATTTATTTCAGTATATATGTATGATGTACACAGGTGATTCATTTACTGTAAAAAAGTAATTAGAATAATACTAAAAGCTAGGATATTTTTGAAAGGTTTTTTCTGTTCAACAAAAATTCCTTTCCATTATGTTGATAATTTTACACTTTTTATATTGTGTGTTGTGTAATCAATAAGATTTTTCTCACATTTTTAATAATTTATATAATATTTCCGTATTATTAAAATTGTTATTATTATTATTTAAAAGTTCAAGGAGCACTCATGATTGGTAGCCTTTCGTAGACTAAACAATAAGGCATTATATTGTTGTTATTAAATGAAAGGCAAATTTAAACTTTCAAGTAAACGAAAATATTACGAATTGTTCCCACATCTGTGTTTTTGTATTAAAATATCCTGATAGATAAGAGATAAGTGTTACATGAAGGGTGCTTTTCAACTGGACCTGGACAACGTGTAGACACAATTTAAAAACCAAATTCCTTTTAGGGATAAAAGTTGTCCTTTTTTTTTAGAAACATAATAATAAGGTTCATTGTATGGGTCTCCCTGTGGTGGTTATATTTCACCCAGTTCTCAGTATGGAGCAGCTGCATATTTTTACGTTCGCAGCTGCATGTGGGAAATTAGGGTGAATTTTTATACTTCGACAACCAGACCTTATTTAAAAAAATCCTTCAACATCTGTTCTTGTCTAAATTATAAACACGCATTCATTTGCAAAAAAACGAATTTCTTGTAGAATTGCAAACAGGGGATTAGGGGATTCAATCATTTCTTTCCCATAAATGGTTATTTGAAGAGATGATCAATTTAGAGAGGACTATTCTCAACCGTTTAGGGAGGTGATCGTTAATTATTCATGGTATTCTACAAAAATCCATATTTTTCATTGTTATGGAATAATTCTGGAAAATTTCGAGCTGGAATCGTCTCTAGTCAATAATCTCTCGTAACGTAGATGCTACAGGATGTCCTCAATTACATATCGTATAGATAGGAACACAATGATAAGACAAATATTTTCGTATGATAAACTAAATAATAGAGTATTTTAACCTTGATACGTGACACTATATGATAATATTTCAAAAAAAAATTAGTTTATCATTCTCGAATGACTTGTTTTGTTGCTAAATAATGTAAAAGGTGACTTATATGATACCAATGATTCATGATATTTAAATTTTACCATAAAAATGATCAACTTTTGGCTCACCATATGGTGCAATATTGGTATAAATTGCATTATTAGCCAGTTACCATATGTTAGGAATGCAATTTCATGTAATTTAATAGAAATCAGGTCATTTTTTGAAAATATTGATTGTATTTTATCAACAATATTTCTATTTATTTATAAAATTTAAAAACCAAAAACGTATATGTTTTAAAAATAAAAATAAATATGGCGTAGTATTTGGTGAATAACGTGGAAATTTCCAGATTACAAATTCATGGTATATTTCCTCTACGTCGTGTTGTTTAAATAACAAAGATAGATTGTGAAATTGTATTTGTTAAACAAAGATAGGAACGATGATGTTTAGATAGTTTAGGAAAGTTCTAGGGGCCTCGAAAATCAATAATGGCGTCATTTCTAGAAAAAGTTCATTGGTAGGGATGAGGGTATAAAAGGAAACCAGTCGGAAACAAGGGCGCAGTTGAAGTGAAATCGTACGTACGATAGTGTGTTGAGAAGATTGAAGAGTGAAGCCAAGAAGAGTCACCAGCTGCCACAAAGAAATGGGTATGGTGGTAGAAGAACGACGAAGAGGACGGCGGTGCCACGATACAGGCTTTGTATTTTTTCGTATCATTTTTGAAAATTAGCGTTTTCCAATCAATACTAGTTGTTTAACTCTCTTTTAGTTAAGTCTTCCTCACAAAAAAAAAGTTAACTATATATCGCTTGCTCTAATTTTGTAACGTATTTCTAAATTATTTTTTTGATTGTGATCTATTTAAAGTCTGGCCAACTCTAAATAGATTCAATCTAGACCAAAAGAAAATTAGGGTAAATGCTTCCAAAAATATGCAAAATTAGCAAGTTCTTTTTCTGTTTTTTTTTTTGTCTAGAATTTTGCCCCCTTTTTTGAACTAGCAACGCAATTGTTTGGTGTATGAATTTGTTCGTTAATTTCACAGGAAGATCATCCAAAATCGAAAATCCAATATGGCGCCTCTAGGGCGCGGTCGCCATTACACGTAAAACTCATATAATCGCAACATTATCACAGTAAGATGGCAGCATTTAAGTCGGTTTCTGCTGACGCAACACAAAATTGAAAAATGGCAATAAAAATGTTATCGGTTCTACTACTTGTTGTTGCTGCACCATCTCTCGGATTCGAAACACATTCGCTTTTTGAAAAAAACGATAAGCACTAAATTGTGTGCGAAAAACAACAGGGTATGATTTAATTAGATATTGCAAAATCGTTAAACTTGTTGAAGGTATCGATTGATTGGTCATGTCTGGTCCAAGGTGTATTGACTTGATTGATGTGTTTAACCCTTCAATTTGGTCTTCTTTAGTTGTTTCATATAAAAATTTAGCATTAAAGAGCCAAAAAACCACAAAAATAATATTGGTAAAAATCAGCCAGAAATAGGAATTAACGGAGAAATTATTTAAAAAACCTATCAGGCTAAATAAACATCAAATTTTTTTTTTGGTATAATGCAGCACGAAGCTTCTAAACAGATTTTTCTAGATTATTGTGTGTATGTTTGAGCAACGGTGTTGAAGTTAGAAACGAGAGAAATATGACGGAGAATGGAAAACACGTTAGATTTTTCATTCTATTGAGAGAGCAGGAGATGCATCCCTTGGTTTTAGTATGGGTTTTAGGAATAGAAATTAAAAAGACCCCTTATACCACACCCCGGTTATAGTGAATTTTAAAGATGAATTCTGGACTATTCAAAATTGAACTGCAGTGACTTCTCGTGATTTTTATTTTTTGTTATAATTTTTTTCAGTATTTGTCTTTGTATTGATGATGATGATTGACGTTTGTTGTGTACATACATATTTCTACTAACTCTTTTTTAGAAACTTATTTATTTTCGATATATACCCACCTTGTATATTCTTTTTTTCTAATTTTTTTATCAATATTTAACAAAGAAAAAAAAACAGTTAAAAAATGGCGTTTGTATCAAATTAAAATTTTGGTAGTCAATAAAGTATAATTTAATTTAAGACAATCAGGCATAAATTTGTTTATTGATTATTATTTTATTAAACACCAATTATTCCTATATTCTCTTTATTTCTGCAAAAAAATATTTGTTTTTTTAAAAACACACAGTCTTCCAACAAAATTGTCCAAGAAATCATCTCTAAAACCGGGGCCGTAGTAAAGTAAGTACTCTTTATATTTTAGATACTTAATTAAAATTGTTAATGTATTGTACAGGTATGATTATTCAGGACAAAAAAAAAAGGTAAATTGTAAAGCATGCATGCAAAATTGAAATATTAGGAAACTGCGGGGGAGAATGTTGCAACAAGAAAATCAATTGATAAAGCGACCTAAACCAAAAAATTTAAATAATTCTTGAATTTACAATAACGAGCATATAAAAGGTAACTCTGTACGTACTAAGACTGGCGATATTTGTAAGTTTTTAAGTTTTATATGGTAATTATGATGTATGCGGAAATTTGTCGTATAAAATTAGTTGAAACAAAAACCCCACCGAATTTTGTCGTTACGCATATAAAATCCAAAATCTGGTACAATTATTTTGAAACATTGTAAGAAATAGGGGCAAATTGTTAGTGTTTATCATAATTACACATTGATCTCGTTACGAATAGTGTATTTTTCCAGAGGCTATATTATTTGATAACGTAAATTGCAATAAATTACTATTAAGGACATCAAGGCGCAAACAATTCGGATTTTCGATCAAGAATCGAATAGGTATATAGATCACAAATATTTGAAGAAAAGTTACAAATTTTAACAGCAACTATGGCAAACATTTGAGGAACTTAAATTGATTTACGTAATTCGAAAATGTTAGGGGGTAGACTTTTTTTACACAATTGTAGGTAGGTGGTTCAAAATTGAGAGTCGAGCGCACAAAGGAGAAAATTAACGAATTAAAAAAAAATTAAACATAAGTTAAGACTGATAATTTTAAAACTAAATTATGATGCGTTATATTTGTTTGCATTCGAAATTAATCAGAAACGTACAGAGTTAATACTTCGAAAATCAAAAACATCATCCTTAGTTATAAGTACCTAATGTTAAGAATAATAATTCGTTCCAATTTAGTACTAAGTAATATGTACCAAAAAATTTGCAATAAGTGTCTTAAAAAATTGCAACGACAACAATTTAAGAGGTAAAAAACGAATGAGGGGAAATATCTTTTGTCTATTATTAGTTAGGTAAGTGCGTCTAAAACTCTACATATGTACGAACATTCGGCAAATACATGACATCAAAAAAATTAAACTGGAAAGATTTGGTTTTCAGTAGGTATTCGTTTTTTACTGTTTGCAAAATTTTAATGTGCCATTAAATTAGTAGTAATTACGTAAAATGTCCAATCGTTAGATATAAAAAAAAAACGTTTTAAGTGCGAACTCTCTTCACTATATTTTCGTTTCGTAGAGTTGAAAATTTATCTTCTAGTCTATAGGTGTATTTAAGTATATAAGATGATAGAATCGAAAATTGCATATCGAATATTCTAAAAATTCCTAAATTTCGAACACCAAAGTTTTATTTTGTTCTAAATCGAAATTTTTTGTGACTAATTCCAAATTTAGTGTTGGTGTTTTTGTTGCATGATCATGTAGTTTTGATTGTGTTTTTTCTCTTAATTGTAATATTGTCTTCTTTATTTAAAAAAAACCATCATCACATCGACAATTTTGCGCTAGACACGGTATTGGCTTTTTTATTAAATATTTGGAGCACTTAATTTTTATTTTTTGAATCTCTATTGGCACAAATTAAGTACGCACAAATTAAAAGGAGTAATAATTCGGCTATAATTCGACAATTAATAGCTTTAAGTAGATGAGATGATTGCGTCAATAGGAATGTCTGGGACCATTTTAGGTAAGATTGACCATTACTTTGTTAAAATTGGTGAATAGGACCCAACTTATAATGTTCGCTTAAATTAAAATTTATTTTACTAAACAAAGCCAAATTAGGTGTAAAATATTTTTTGTGTAAGTTGCCAGGTGTGTGCGTTAGGTGTGTTTGATGTGTTTTCTATCGTTTAAGTCCAACTTAATGTGGTTGCACGGTATTTAACTGATAATTTTTGATCACAGTGCTTCTTTCAATCAACAGAATGGCTATTCAGATTTGCTGATTTTTGCTTGGTGTCCAAAAAGAGAGCTTTAGTTATTGTATTGAGTTGAGTTGAATAGAAATTCGAGAAATTCTTCGAAAAAAATCTTTATTGCACTCTTTTAACAATTAATTACTACTTTGCGTTGGTTTGAAGGGATACTCATTAACCTACCAGCTTTTATTTTAAATCGATCTAAAGTTTAAAAATTTCCCTTATCACGCACAAAAAAACAGCTTCTTCCAATCGGTCAGTTAGAGTTGGTTGATCAATATAATTTCCAAAATATTTTATGTTCATGTGAAAAATCCACGGATTCTACTAAAAGTTGGGTATTTGTGCCTGACGGAGATCAACAACATATGCGCCAACATTTTAGAATTAAGTTTCATGATAGACCGTTTTATTTCGCGATTAGATTTGTGAGAGAAAAGAGAAGAGCAACAAATATATTTCCAGGCAAATATTCTCGATTTAATGTGGATTTTGTGGATTATATCTTGGTTTTTCCAAATTTCATTAATTTAATGTGTTGATGATTGTAACTGACTGATAGAAAGGAGTTTTTGTCTTTTTTTTCTATTCAAGTTCTAATAATTCTTAATAAAAAAAAACGCATGTTGTCGCTTATCTGGTAACTGAAAAAAAGTCTAAATTATTATTGTTGCTTCTGAAGCTTTCACGAAAATCTGGTCTGCATACACATCTTACAGATTTTGGCCTAACATACTGTTTTTGTAACCCAAGTTTTGGACAAAATATGGAAATCTAAAAATTCAGAAAACAATTTTCCCGTATATTTCAGCTACTTTTTATGCGATTAGTACCTAAAGCATATTTTTTTGTTAAGAATTTAAAACTGCATAACAAACTGTTAAAATCATAGTCAAATCCATTTATCTCACTCTTTTTGGTTATTTAACAATTAGTGTTTTTCGTAAAATTACATCTTTAATCATTTATCTGGCTGTGTAGTTCGATTTAATGTTTGAGTATTCCGTTCCACTAATTAACAAGAATATTCCGAAAACAATGGTTTTTGCTTTTGTGAACTCTTGTTTTTTAATGCCTGGATTTTTATTTATTTTCTTTTTTAACTTTCCTTTGTTCGTTCTATTTACCTCCTTTGTTCTTATTCACAGTCTTTATAGAGTTAGTATAATTTACACTTACCATTTTGTGTCTTCAAAAATACATTTTTACCGTCCTATTATAGAGGCAAGTATAGGTGTGAATCTGGGATGAAGTGGAGAGCTAAGTTCTTTTTTGCCTTACCAGTGAAGAGAGTCTTTTTTTTCCCTTTTATTATATGCGGTCTCAAATATCAAAATACTCTCGGATTTGGAAGTTTTTATTGATAAAAATTTAATAGAGAATATAAACTCACATTTAACTCTTGAATAAGGCTAGTAATTTGTTTTTTTTTTTGAAAATCTTTTGCGAGTAAAATATACTGTTGCGAAATGTGTTTTTGATAGCAGCCCCTAAAACAATAAATATAAAAAGAGTCTTTGAGGCTAGTAATACAATATTGAGACAGAATGAGATTAATAATGAAATTTCAAAATAAAAACAACCTAAAAATATACGAAAAACAACTTGATAAAGATACGGAGTAATATAAAAATCATATCGATTTATTATTGGACTTTCCATTGCACCCCTCTGGTTTAAAATAGAATACATAGTAACTAGGACAAATTACCCAACGTAACAATAAATATTTATAACAAAAATCTTTAAAACCTCGAGGTTTAGTAAAATTACTGAAAATTAACACGCTGAATAAAATACATAATTAGAAATAAACCCTTGAATTTCCACCATTATTTACGTCAAAATCGCTAAATATATGCAAAGGCATAGCAATTAAAGTAAAATAAACAATGATAAGATTAATTAACGAATAAAAATTTGAACTTGAAGAAAGAGGTGGTGGGTGGGCAATAATAAACATTTTAGTTTTAGAAAACATGAAAAATTACTTAAAAATGAAAATTTGGCAATGTAAACAAAAAGCTCAGTTCTGAAGCTTCAAAAAAAGCCTGAGCTTCTGAAGCTCAGGCTGAAAGCTTAAAAAAAATAGTGACGAAAACTGAACAATTAAATAATTTCCGAAAAACCAATAATATTTGATACAAAATTGATAAACTTTTGAAAATCCTGTATGGTCGTCTAGTCGTAATTTAAGCTGGGTATCACCCGAAATAATCAGTTCTATGCTCAATTCGAGCTAGAGAAGGTAATTAAGTATTAAAATGCATATTTTAAGTGGGTGGATGAAGTTGGACGATGCACGAAATTATATTAAAATAGATACGAATGCAAAATGCAAGTACAAAGAAGTTGCCAAAAAACTAAAAGCGTCATTTAATTGAAATGTTAAAATAAATACAAGTATTCCCAAAAGCATTGTGACAAAGTCTGAGTAAAAATATTTTAGACAACTTAACATATCGTCGTTTCACTAGGAAAATACCAAAATTTTGAAAATCAAACCATTAGTTGTATAATTTTAATGAAAATTCCTCAAAAATTCATTGAGTAATAATTATAGAAAATAACGTACGTACGTTTATAAATCAAATTTTGACACGAAAAACAAATCTTGGAAACACACAATTATAACGATAAATACCAATAAGAGATATTTAAGTACCGCCAAACAATAAGTGCAATTATTGATCTCGAAAATATGTGATAAAAGTTATGATAGGTGTACGTTGTAAATCTGTAACAAATAATAATTGACTGATAAATAATCGATGTCTCCAAAATGTAAATTTAATATTTAAGATGATTGTAATAAATGCAAAGCGAAAATTGAGGCTGTGTGGTGTGCTTCTCCAGGAAGAGCTTATTGTAATAAATTAAAGTACAGTCACAAAATAGTAGTGGTGGTTGAAGAAAGTGTGTTGCCTGTATCGTATCACGTATAGAAAATTGAATGACTCCAGTAATTTCATAAAATTGTTGCACAAGTTTTTTGAAAAATTCGAATTTCTATCACAATCAAGCCTCAATTTTGAGATTGAAAATTTTTAAAATCTTCAAAAGTTTATATGGGTATTGTAATTTTTTATTGTCAATTAGAATCACTATATAAACGTTTTTCAAAATTTCTGATCATTTTTGGAATTTATTCATAAATTACTGGAGGTAATATGGTTTTTTTTGGCGGACAGAAGATTGGTTGAAATTGAACGGAAAGATGGGGGTGGAACAGTCTGTACGCACAAATTTTGTAGTTGATAAGTAGTAGTTTTTAAATTTGGCTTTTTTGATATATTTTGTGTATATTTTACTATTTTGAATACTAAATTTTAAATATTGGGACGGATGTCAATTTTTTTAAAATTTTAATTTTAACATTGTTTCACTAAAAATTGCTCATTTTTGGATATTTTATATAATTTTTGTCATGATTTTTTATGGTAATTAATTTAATCATTTTATATCCATCATGCACGTGTATTTAAAATTTTGAAAAACCAACAATGTTACTTTTCCCAGTTTATTCAAGATCAAACTTTTTCAATCGATTTTTTTCATGTAAAAATTCACCATTTTCATAATTTTAAATATATAGAAATGTGTGTATATATTGATTTTTTACTGTAAATTTTGAATTTTGCTTTACTAATGCTCTATCATTATTAGATTTACATATTTTTTAATATTTTACCTATTTGTACTTTTAATTTTAACGTAAATGTGGCATATTTGCTTTTCGTAGATGTGTATTCATTTCGTGTTTTTTTTTCATTACTCAAAATCATTAAGGTGAAGAAAATACAAATAGAAAACAAGAGCGGTGTTTAACAGCTTGAAAAATTGCCTTGTAGTATCACAAAACAGTTAAAGACATGGTCTAGTAACAAGATTTTTCCAAAAATCGAAAGATACAATAATTTCTTGTATTTACATAAAAAAGGTTCGAAAATTTGTAAAATTGTTTTCTATGTTCGGAATGACTAGTTACCCGAGCCGGCTTTATTATTATATCGATAATCAAAATGCATTAATGCAAAATCGTTAAAAACTCATTTATAGATCTCTTTGTTTTTTTGGAGTTTGATTCTTTTTTCTGTATTATTATTATTGAATGCATTGTTTTCGTGTCTTTTAGTTTGTCTTGAGTGTTAATATGTTGAGTGTGTGTGTTATCATCGAATTGGTGTGATAAGGAAAGCAAAGGTCATATGACTAACAGAAAAACCCATGGGTTGCCAAAAATATGTACAAAATTCACTTAACAATTAGAAAAATCAAAATTTATATGTAATATCCATGAATTTTTTGATACATCATTTAGAACAAAATTGCTACTCATGATTGTTAAAATCGACAACCATAAAAATTTCTTTATTTAGAATACGTACGTATAAGACAATATTTTACCATTAATAACAAAAAAAATATATATGGTAAATTCACTACAAAATTGGTGGATCTCGAAAAAAACTAACGGTCAGTACTGACTTATTTGTAACGATTCTCAGTTGAACACAATGAGGGATTTAAATATTTAAGTACACAATAATGTAATAGGATATTGACTTAAGAATTTAAGGATTTTGAAAATTGCGTCTGATTTAGAGTGGTCCAAGAAACTAAACAAAACGTTTTCATCACAAAAAAATTTCTGTTGGAGATTGTTTTGGTTGGCAGGGGAAAAACAGATATACCTATATTTTGTATTATTATTTTGATGTTAGAATGTGTTAAAATTGTTTTATTATGTAAATTTGGTATTTGAGACCATGTGTTACCTGAGTGTTCATAATGAGAATACTATGCAAAATTACATTTAATGTTTCCCCACAAAAATATGATCCCTGTAAGAGATACTAGTATCTTCTTCTTTCCAATGTTTCGTTCGACATTCGGCTTTTACCAATTAATTTTCGTATAAATATTAATGACCAATAATTGTTTTTAGTACCTTTTAGAGTCTTTTATTGTAGAATATTAGTTTGTGCAACATGATTAAAATTTAAGTAACATACAAACAACAAATAACGTAATACAAAATTGTAATTACTATCATGTTTCGGCTATAAATTGCTGTTTATTGTGGGCAGCAATCTTCATTGACGTTGGGACCATCGTAACTGTAGGATAAGCGAAATGATGACATAAAAGGAAAATTACACAAATTTATTTTATCCCTTTAAATAATACAACTACAAGAAGAGTTGTCTAGATGATAATTTTTCTTTTTGTTTAGATAGTGGCGTTATGAGTCGGTTCTAGCTTAGGATGCGTGTTAAGATTAATTTTTTTGGTTTCTGTCCTGACGTTCATGAGTAATTTGAATATTAATTTTCTACTTTAACATATGTATTTTGTATTGACTTTATTTGTTGTTTATTATTATTATTATTGATAATTGTTAGATTTTATCTTAAAGTTTTTTGAAAAAATTGAAATTCGAAAAAAATCTTCAACAAATTAGTTTTACAAATAATCAAATTTTATGAACATATGTATGAAATAGTGGTGGGCGAGCCAAACAACTGTCCCAGATACAATCTCTCAATACTACATAACAACATTAAACAGAACATTCACGCTTACAATTAGAACATTAAACGCAGCTTTGAACAACTAGCAACATTAATTTGATGAATTGTGTTATTATGATGAAAGAGGAGGTGGGTGGGCCAAATTTTTATAAACACACACTGTTTGATAAAATCATCAATATTTTTCTATGTCGCTATGCTTAATGGTCAATGTGTAAACAACTACGCTTAAATAATAATTTATTACATGAACTATTGATAAAAATCACCCATTTCTTCATGGTAGATCAAAAAATGGTGAAGGCTGTTGTGTAGGATACTACGTATTGTGTTGTGGGGGTAGTAGCATTGATTTTTCCTCACTTTTGTAATGCTTTATTGGGCATAATCGTCGTCACAATCATTACCGCAATAACCATCACCAAGTTGTGTAATTAGAAAATGTATCGACATAATGAAGACGAAAAAAGTCCCTAGTTGCAGTACAAATTACTTTATCACCGAAGTAGGAGTATTATAATTGTGAATACCAAGTGAAACGTGCATTTTTTTCCTTCTGATTGGTTTGACAGGACAAACTACTGTGTATGTTAATAACGCTAGTTGAATTTTTAATGTAATAAGATCACAATATTTAACAATATAATATTGGACGCTCACCTTTTATAATAAAACAAATTCCGGTTGTAATAATTGTTTCATTTCCAATAATTCTCTCTTTACCTGTACAACAGCAAACAGCTTGTTTTTGATATGTATTACCCTTGAACTGTAGGTGATAAGATGTTTAAATTTGAAAAATGAATTGTAAGGAAATCTTGTCAAATACAGAAAGTAAGTAACAAAATAAATTTGAAGGAAGAGGAGGTGGGTGGGCAAAACTGAAAAAAATAAAAAATAGAAGCGAAAAAATAATCAAAATGTCCATAATTATAGGTTCATTCAACATGAAACAAATTAATTAAAGGTTTCAGCGTCCATAAACAAGACAAGTGTACGTATAAATGATCCATTGGCGAATTTTATTGAAACTTTAAAGCAGGTACCGTAAATTTGAAAAACAGTATAGGTAATCCTGAAAGAAATACATGTAAGAATTCCTTCAGTATTTCTAGTCTATAGTACCATGTAATCAAAATTTAAATACTATGACAATTAATCCCTATTGTAAAAATTGGTAAATAATTATAATTTTACAATATTTAAATAAAAATATCAATAATTAGAAATGTTCAGCCCTGAAAAATATCGACGAGGAGAAAAATTGTAAAATAAATTAAATTTGAAGGAAGAGGAGGTGGGTGGGCAATACAAAAAAACTATTAAATAGAAGCGAAAAAATAATCCAAAAATCCATAATTATAGGTTCATTTAACATGAAACAAATTAAAGGTTTTAGCGCGTAAAAACAAGACAAGTCTAATTAAAACTTTAAAGCAGGTGCAGTAAATTTGAAAAATAGTATAATCCTGAAAGAAATAGGCACATATAAGAATTTCTTCAATATTTCCAATCTAGTAAAATGTAACAAATTTGAATACTGTGACAATAAGGTAATCCCTATTGTGAAAATTCGTAAATAATTATGTATAATTTTATATAAATAAAAATAATTGATGAAATATTATTAAGAACGAAAACACTTTTTATTTATTTATTAAAAATAATAATTAGAAATGTTAAGCCCTTGGAAGTATCTACGAGAAAAAAACAGTGAATAAATTCGAAGGAAGAGGAGGTGGGTGGGCAATAAAAAAAACACTATTTTAACAGAAACGAAAAAATAATACAAAAATTCATAATTATGTGTACATTTAAAACGAAACAAATTAATTAAAGGTTTTAGCGCGTGTATAAACAGGACAAGTCTAATTGAAAATCATCTATTGGCGAATTTTATTAAAATCTTATAGCAGGTATGATATTAAGAAATACATGTAGGAGGTATACCTATATATACATAAGAATTTCTTCAGTATTTCTAGTCTATAGTAAAATGTAATAAAAATTTAAATACCGTGACAATTAATCCCTATTGTAAAAAGTGGTGAATAATAATAATTTTATATAAATAAAAATATTAATAATTAGAAAAATATCGACGAGAAACAAAAATAGTAAAATAAATGTGAAGAAAGAGGAGGTGGGTGGGCAATACAAAAAACTACTTAATAAAAGCGAAAAAATCCATAATTATAGGTTCATTTAATATTTAAACAAATTAAAGGTTTCAGCGTCCATAAACAAGACAAGTCTTCGTAGAAATGATCCTTATTCGAATTTTATTAAAACTTTAAAGTAGGTACGCTAAATTTGAAAAATAGTATAATTCTGAAAGAATTTCTGCAATATTTCCAATCTATAGTAAAATGTAACAAAAATCTAAATACCGTGACAATCAATCAATATTGTAAAAATTAGTTAGGTTGAATGAAAGTGTATGCGTTATCATTGATAAAATAAGATCCAACCGAACTTTCAATATTTTTGAATTTGACTACGGCGAGATGGGTTAGGAAAACAGGCGTTAATATCGCAAAATTATAAGATTAATTCACGTTAATAATAAATCTGAAGAAAAAGTGAACTTCGAGCAAATAATCTAAGGGTGATTATTATAAAAAGAATTTAAACATATTTTTTTATGAAAGCCACAAGAGAAAGAATAAATTCAAACAGTAGATGCGTGGAGTTTGAAATAACTGCTTTGAGTCATTAATGTAAAACAAAGTTAAAGCTCATATGTTGCTGAAAGCTACTGAGCATATAATGGAGACATTGCAAAATTTTTGTGAAAATTGTAAAAGGAGACCTTACAATTAATTAAAGGTTTTAGCGTGTATAAACAGGACAAGTCCAACTGAAAATCATAAATTGACGAATTTTATTCAAAAACATAATATAATCCTGAAAGAAAAACAAGAATTTCTTCGATATTTCCAATCTATAGTAAAATGTAACAAAAATCTAAATACGGTGAGAATTAATCCCCCTATTGTAAAAACTGGTTAGGTTGAAATAAAATATGTATGCGTTATCATTGATGGAAGAAAGATCCAAACGGAATTCTAATATTTTTGAACTTGACTATGGTGAGATGCGTTAGGAAAACAGGAGTTGGAATACCAAAAATATAAGGCTACTTCACATTAATAATAACGAATCTTAAGAAAAAGTGAACTTCGAGTAAATAATCTCTGAGTAATAATTATAATATGAATTTAAACATAATTTTCCATGAAAGCCACAAGAGCAAGAACAAATTCAAACAGTAGATGCGTAGAGTTTGAAATAAATGCTTTGAGTCATTAGTATATGATAAAACAAAGTTAAAGCTCATATGTTGCTGAAAGCTACTGGGCATATAATGTAGACATTGCAAAATTGTTGTGAAAATTGTAAAAGGAGACATTATCTAAATGACTTAACAATTGTCAATTAATTAAAGGTTGTAGCGGGCATAAACAAGACAAATCTAATTGAAAATCATCCATTGAAGCAGGAACAATAAATTTAAAAAAATCGTATAATCCTGAAAGAACTAGGTACATATAAGAATTTCTTTAATATTTCCGATCTATATATATAGTAACGTAAAATGTAACAAAAATCCAAATACCGTGATAATGAATCACTGTTGTAGCAATTGGTAGATAATTATGATTTTATAGACCTAAACAAAAATATAAATAATTAGAAATGTTAAGTCCTGGAAAATATCTACGAGAAAAAAAAATAAATATGAAGGAAGAGGAAGTGGTTGGGCAATACAAAAAAAATATCTCAATAGAAGCGAAACAATTATACAAAAATGAATAATTATAGGTCCATTTATAATCCGAAACAAATTAATTAACGGTTTCAGCGTGTATAAATAAGACAAGTCTAGTTGGAAATCATCCATTGTCGAATTGTATTGAAACTTTAACGCAGGTACGATAAATTAAAAAAATAGTATAATCCTGAAAGAAAAACATGTAAGACTTTTCAAGCTATAGTAAAATGTACCTAACAGAAATTAAATACCATGACAATTAATCCTTATTGTACAAATTGGTTAGGTTGAGAGAAAGTATATACCTATGCGTTATCATTGATAGAAAAAGATCAAACGAAATTTTAATATTTTTGAACGTAACTACGGCGAGCTGCGTTAGGAACACAGGAGTTAAAATAGCGAAAATATAAGGCTAATTAGGCTAATTCACGTTAATTAATCTCAAGAAAAAATTAATGAACTTCGGGCAAATAATCTCTGATTGCGAGTAATTTTTTTAACATGAATTTGAATATTTGTTATGAAAACCACAAGAGTAAGAATAAATTCCAACAGTCGATGTGTGGAGAAATTTGAAATTAACTGCTTTGAGTCACTATTATGAAACAAATAGTATAATCCTGAAAGAAGAACATAAGAATTTTTTCGATATTTTCAATCTATAGTAAAATGTATCAAAAATTTAAATACCATGACAATTAATCCCTATTATTGCAAAAATTGGTGAGGTTGAAATAAAGTATACATGCGTTCGTTATCATTTATGGAAAAAGATCAAATGAAATTTTAATATTTTTGAACTTGACTACACGGTGAGATGCGTTAGGAAAACAGGAGTTAAAATAGCAAAAATATAAGGCAACTTCACGTTAATTAAACTCGATAAATAATGAACTTCGAACAAATAATCTCTGAGTAATTATTATGAATTTAAACATAATTTTTTTTGAAAAACACAAGAGTAAGAATAAATTGAAACCGTACTTAAATGTGTGGAGAAATTCGAAAAATTAACTGTTTTAAGTCACTATCATATGAATAAAGGTAGAAACAAAGTTGAAGCTCATATGTTACTAAAAGCTACTTATTGTGCATATAATGTAAACATTGCAAGCTTTCTGTAAAAGTTGTAAAACGAGACACATTACTTAAATGAATTGCAATTGTCAAATAAAGTGTACAATGTTTTTATGTAATGGTTGTATGAGTAATTAAAGTCGTTCCTATCTTTTGCTTCGATAATTCAGATATGTGCAGTTACATTTTGCATGTAATTTATTAATATTTTCGTTTTCTCCCATACAGTAATGTAAAGCAAGCTTTCTAGAAAATATCCCATGCTATTGAAAAAAAAACACTAATTCGTATCATAGGAATTTGTATTTATCAATCATTCCATTAATTAGCATGGGTGTCAATTTTTTTGGGTTGCATGTATGTACGGATGTGTACGATATTATTGCTTTTTAACTCCTTGATTGTGTATTGTTGTAAATTTGCAATTTCTATAATGTTCCTATTGGATTTTTGATCATCTAATGGTATCACAAGTTGACAAATTTAGATCTTAATGAAAATTTGAACATTCTACATTCACCTTTATTATATTTGTATTTGTAAAATAATTGTAATTTGTGTATTTTATTGCTGAACAATTTTCTGTTTAGGTTACAAATAAATCACAACCTTTATGTTAATACTGGAGTATTACGTCGGTTAACTAATTACGAATATATTTATTTCCTCACCTGTTAATGCGATTTTTAAAAGTTTTTATTAATCGAATGCTTATGATAATTTAATGTTTAAATTGTTAGTCGTAAATATTTATAAAATACATATCTGATAGTTGGTTTCAATAAATTTTAGATGATTGAATATGAAATACATAGGAGTATCCTCAG
Source organism: Iselma pallidipennis (assembly GCA_037464855.1). Lineage (NCBI taxonomy): Eukaryota > Metazoa > Arthropoda > Insecta > Coleoptera > Meloidae > Iselma > Iselma pallidipennis. The sequence continues at coordinate 80,259 of JAZBHA010000170.1, read as the reverse complement.
TAAATTGCTTATTAGTTAATTTTGAAATAAAATGTTTGACGTAAGGGAGGTGGGTGGGTCAAATATATTTCCTACTGACAAGAAAGTAATACGTAATAGAATGTACAATCTAAAGTTTATGTAGTATCGAATCCTTATGTGTCCTCATACTTACTGTTTATAAGGAATTAAATAATTTATTGGTCAAAATGTTTGAAAAATGATAATTACAATAATTGTATGATGAAAGGGAGGTGGACGGGCCAAATATTATAGTATTACGTTCCCTATTGATCAGAAAAAATAGTACATAATAGAACTAATTAACGAGAAAAAGTAATGAGTTTAATATATTTAAAAGCATAAAAAATTCATAAATATTTTATTTTTGCGATTAAAAAGTATTAATGACAATACGCTGAAAGGGAGGTGGGTGGACCACATCTCTTCAACGCAACATAAAATTATGCAATACTAGAATTTTGTGCAAACAATAGTAGAAATTCCAAATGATTTTTTAAATACCTTGATATTACTAATAAAAATGTTTTATGCTGTTTAATAAAAATAAGAACATTTAAGTTAATACAACTGATTGTGAGTAAAATAGTATCCTAAGCGTGGATGTAATTATATAAAATTTCAATAAATCTTTAAAAAATACTGTTAATCATGAAATTAATTAGGGTGGACTAAGGTACCTGAAGCGCGTATGTCTGTAATAGCTCTGCTATTGAATGATATTTATGAAAGAAGGGAGGTGGGTGGACAAATAATTTTATGTAATATTACAGTACGAGGCAAGTATAAATGTACCTAAATTATAGTTATATTATGTTATATAGCAAGAATCTTCAACGATAATCTTGATATTACTACAACTGTATCTATTAGATAAGAATATTTCTTCATCTTTCTATATTCCAATCAATTTTGAACTTAATAAAAATACAAAAAACTAAAAGAACTGTTCACAACTAGTCATTATGTTTAAAATATATTTATCATTTCAACTGGAGTAATTAAAGGGAGGCGGGTGGTCAAATAATTGTAGGTAGCCTTTTAGTATGATGCACCTACAAAAAAATGCACTGAAATTAAAGGTGTAGAGGAAAGAATCTAATACTCATCATATTACTTTCATTTACTAGATAGAAATAGCGTTTCACATAGTACACCCTTATTGTGTTCATCATTTGAACTATTAAAACACGCACTGCAATTAATAAAAAGGAAACTTCTGAGAAAGTTAATGTAATTGGTTTGAAATAATTTCTGCGTCATGGTACTTCTGATTAAACATATTATAAAACGTTAAAATTAACCACAATAAGTCATTAGTTGTATTTAAAGCATATTTATAATATTATATTATACTGAAATTGTAAAAAGTACGTTTAAAAGCATTAGTGCGATGAAAGGGAGGTGGGTGGGCACATAATGCTTTTAGACAATGCGTAATGATACCATAATAATACGAGTAGAAAATTATTAATCAACATATTAACTATTTTAAAAATTGATGAAAGTGGAGGAGGGTGGGCCAAATTTTTCTACGACATGTTTGTTAATAAATTGTATTCGTATTTGGAGGCATACGTTACATAACATATAACGTTTTTTTTTTACAATTTCGTATACTTCTAAAGTAAGGTAATAGATATAGAAATTTTGTATTTATTCTATTGTGTTTTGAATACGTAATTTTGAATAAAACAGATTTTCAATAATAATATTTGTTTCATTTCCCTACCTCTTCCAGTTATTTCACATTTATATTGCTTTTTTTGTTGTTGTGAAAATCCAGGTCATTTTCCTTGCAATAGAGCAAGAGAGATGAATTTTTAAAAACCATTTCATAAAAGCTCAGCAGAGTAAGAGACAAAAGTAAACATTAATCACAAAAATAATCTCTATCTATGCAAATTGCTTCACGTATAGCCAGTTTGGGTGTCTCTGAAAACTACTGCTTTCAAGTTTTCAAAGTTTACTTTTTCAATTGATAATACTAGGATTACTTTTGAAGTTCAAAGTTTTTCTTTTCACAGAATTATAATTTGTTAACATTTTCAAAGTCCAGATAGACCCCACTTAACGCGGCTGATTCTTGTTCAAGTTTCACAACTTGGCAATTTATTTGAAATAACACATAAGTATGTAACATATTATCTTTCAATAGAGGTTTATCTAATGCTAAAATGATTCCGTTTATCGATGCTTCGTTTAACGCGCTAAATTTCAGGAACGTATCCTATGCGTTAACTGGGGTCTGCCTGTATTTTATTTTTCAATCATAACTGAGATTATCATAAGATGAAATTAAAGTTTGCCCAATTTTGAATATAAGTTACAACTCTGAAGGGATTGAACAACTAATTTTTATCTACGAAAATCTAACAGAAGGTTTACTTTTGTCTGTCTTGGGTTCATATAATTTTCATCGATTAAAGTGGAAATGCACCACTAGTAGGTAAGTAAAAGGAAGTAGGGCTTAATGGTACAGCATAGCAAATGATTTTCTACTTATATAATATGCATTAGAGAGTTCTGTAAAAGCTTCGTTATCGGCAAGTGAAAAACTGTACTCCTTACCACTAGAGTTCGTTGTCAGCAAAAGCTGCTTGTAATCGTTCCAGTCACCAGGACTATATTTATACTTTCGGAGGTTTGATATGCAATATCACGTCTGTAAGTTAGATTTACATATTCATTGAGCTCCTCCAAAAAACAAGCTATAAAAGGAAGCTCCCTTGAAAGCTTGCATCTTATCCACACAATTATCCATAGCTGATTAGAATCCCAGCAATACCATGAAAACAATTAAGAAATACTAATCTCATTGTCAGTATTTTTTAGCCGAAGTAGTGCTTAAAATTTCTGACACATTTAAGTGCATCTGTAGTTTTAGAGGTCTTTCCTTATTTTTTCTTTATCTGCAATGTCCGTCTTGTTTTTGTTGTAATTATACCGCAGACGTAGTCTTAGAATTCATACATTTTAGCTCAATAAACTCAACTCATATAATGAAAAGCCATTCTCTAAATCAAAAGTGTGTAATCAATCATCGGGGGAGGAATATAACTGTAACATTTTGTCTCTGATTTCGCTTACTGTGGATTTCTAAAGACATTTCAGTTCATTACAGACTAAAGTTTGGGTCCATAATATGCGAAGTAGAGAAACATGCCAATAAATAGAAGCTCGGTAGTGATCTGCACATTTCGCCCATTATAAACGAACGAGTCTATGGTAGCTGGACTCTACTGTATAATTTTTTTTTTTCGTTCAAACACATGCTGAAGGATAAACCAATTTAAAAGTAATTAGCACATGCTTTGTTTTTATGATAAAAACAATATCAGGACTTCAAAGTGTGAGATTATATTTGTCCTTTTGACAAACATTGCTGATTAAATTGCAACAGTAGATAAAAGCCCTTTTACTTTAATATCATTTTTTTTTCAATTCTTTATACATATATAGACTTTTTTGCCAGCAGGATAAGAAGGTGGAGGAGAACAAAAAAGTTTTCAGATCACTTTGACAGGGATTCATTCACTTTCACGTTCTATAAAAAAATATAAAAGCTGATCTATAAGAGATTACTTTAACTGAACATTTCACTTTATAGCTGTGTAAATCGTGTCAAACCGTTCTGTCCATATATAGACTTCTTTTTTATGCCTTCACATTTGTTTTATTGTTGCATTGACCATCTTCTATCACCAGCTGGACCTGTTTCTTGATTTTTACTACTTTAGTCCATTTCAACTTACTTATTCATTATAGCAACCATACATTCATATGATTTCAGCACAATTTCGCCATATATTTTATTGCATTAGGGCAGCTTTTCTTGTTTTTGAATCCCTGGCCGTCAAAGTTTATAGTATTCAGAGATGCACCATGTCATGTGAATACGGCTCAATTTATTATTGCGACCGTTAAAACGAATTATTATGTTACAGTTATCATGACTAAATCCTTCAGCTTAGGCAAGAAAAACCTCCATGAAATTCGAAATTAATCTTTCGTTTCTTGTTTTCAAGTTATTGTCATCTCAATGTATTATAAATGAAACGCTCCATATGTTACTAGAGAACAAAGAATACTGTAAAAGGTCGCAATTTGTTGTATGGATTAAAGCCACTGTTATCCAAAAATTCATTTGTCACTTGTCTCCAGGTGCTCTCTCTCAACAACGGATCAAAGAAATTAACTTTTATTGTAACCGGTATTTTGTTAGACTTGATCCGGTTTCTTTATATTGTCGTTTTCAGTAGGATCACAAGTTAATGAAAATAAAAGAGGAATTGAGAACGCTTAATAAAATTGTTTTCTGTCCCCACAGTGTGTGTATGTATGTATTGTTTTTGTATGCTCTCTGCATTGAATCGAAACGAATAGAACCAAAAAAAAAACACGACTTTGTATGTGACAGAAATAAATCTCAAGAGAGGGATTTTCGTTTCGTCGTTTATAGAAATAAAAAAAAACGTCTTTTTGATGAACAACCAAAAACAACATCTAATCAATACTGTTAATTCCCACATTACAGTTGACCGATGTGCTCGAAATATTTAATTGAATCAACTCTATTTTTGGCTAGTAGGTATGTTGTTAGAATTTAATTAAAATTAGTTGTTAGGAAATAATTAATTCTGTTATATTATGACATGTGTACATACAGATTATATTGTAATATTACTGTGTATTCATCAATATCACGAATAATTTTCATGAAACCTCAACAGAAATTAAAGAAAAAAACACAATCAGTTTTGTTGATTATTACAAGTAAACTTGACTCTAGTATTATTATACTTATAGGAGTAATACCTGACTATAAATGTGAGATTTAAAATGTTTACACGTGAACATGAGTTATTTATAACATCAGTAATAATGGTGGTAAATATTAATTTGTGAAAGTTCCTATTGTTCGAAGTTTACATACTACGACGCTTCTTAATAATATGTTTGTACTGAAAATGAAATTCTCTTGGTGGGATAATAAATGAATAGAGCAGACAAAAAATTATGGCAAGTTAAATTTTTGGAAAATTATTACTCCTATTTTTTTGGGGGGGTTTATTGATAAATCAGTCTACAGTTTTAGCTATACAGATACTCTCTAGAGTTTTTAACCGTTAAAACATATATCGCATATGTAGCTACTATTAAATTTCAATCCTATTATCTAGAGGTTATTTTTTTATCAGTTTGACTACTTGATTGTAATTGACAGATAGTTATGGGCATATCGCTATTCATTAATCACATGTGTCTGTTAATCCTATTTAGATTAATCCATTAATCTGATAACAAAACTGTTTTTTTTTTTGATATAGGTATGTTATTTCTTTCACGTATTATATGTAGATTTACTTTGATTTTTTCTGTATTTCCTAGGTATTTGCGTATTGATAAATCTTGATCCTTTAATGATATATAATTCCAATTATTGTTTAAAAACCTTTTTTCTATAAACAAACAAGAAAAACATTTAATTAATCTGAAACAGGAGTCAATAGCTACTGGCGGCAACTCTCACCCGGCGCATCCACCAATTTTGCACCGACAACGCAGCATATCGTTTACGTAATATTATTGCTCTTTTAAGCCTTTATTTCATCTTTTTTCGAAAATAGAAAGCTAAATCAGGATGGGGCAGGTTAGATAATCGATAAAAATAGGAAATGGGAATCATTTCAACCTACTAAATGGCAAAAAATGTCTCAAACTCTACCATACAAGAGTACTATAATTTTGTCCTGGTTGTGTTTCTATCATTAAACGGTCTTGACTGGTTGAAATAATTGAAATTTTTATTGGAAATTATTAAAAATAATCAGCAAGGATATGAAATATGCTATTTTTATGACTTCGTTAGGTACAGGTTACAGGATTTTAATTTCAATTTGTGCTATTTCCTTAGACTATACAAAGATCTCCGAAGAGAAGAAACCATATTTTAATTACCTCAATCCTGAATTGTCGTTTGCCATAAATTGTCTAGCAAGAAATATATTTTTAAATAAAACTTTTAACGACAATTTTCTAGAATAATGAGATTTACTGGGAGAAGATGTTTATAATGGGAAAATGAATTCTTAAATTCAATTCTATTTATAGAATTTTATTATAAAAGGCTAAACCGTATAGGAACATGTGCACAAAATATCCAAGTATTTCAATTACACTCTATTGAAATTGGTTATTGATGTCCTATTTCGTTTATGGTGAAATTGAAGGCTTAAACTTGTCGACGAGTAGCAATTTCGTGTAAAATCACATTATACAAATAAATTGTTTGCCCGTGTCTACATATATTTATATGTATATTTTTCTAGTTAAACTTCGGTAAACATTTTACTATTTGCGGTAAGTGCAATGAAATTTTAAACCAATCAATGTTGGCCAGACGCGAAATTGAGTAGTTGAATGAAATCTAATATGCGCTTACCTCATTTTGAATTAGGTTGTTGATTTATCATTCGAACTGGAGATAGTCATTCGTTTTCTGAACTTAATCCTACAGATCTACAAACTTCTTTTCTACAAGAACGTAGGAAGCTGTCAAGACTTTCATGGTTTGAACGGATAAGTATTTTTTTTTTGAATAATCATTGATTAATCGGCGGTAATAATTTTCATTAATCTCACAAGAAATCATTCATGATAACCGAATTCAGGTAGATATATAAACTGCGCATGAATAACCAGACGCATGTAAAAGGAGGAAAATTACGAAATTCATTCTAGTCACTATAGGGTGAGTAGAGTGGTGGTAGTTAATTTTTATTCAGGTGTTATTGTTGTTGAATGGTAAAAAGTTGGGAGGTGTTTCTTCTAGAGTAATCGGAAGAAACGACAAATGTGTCCTATTTTTGTTTATTTTTATTTATGTTTGATTTGGCAAGTTTCGGCAAGAATTGTCCAACAAGAGCGGCAGATCAATGATGATGATATAGAAAAAGGTGCGAATATATAGAATTTTTGAAAATTTATGTACATTTTTTAACATCCAACTGCATATCAAAATATTATTTATAAAATTTTTAAAAATGTTACGCTCAAAAAAATTACAGTAGTAATAACGTATGTAATTAATATTCTTGTAATAAAGTCTTGAAACTTTCAATTGCAATTAGATTCAAGATTAGTAATGCATTTAAATTATTACGTCAATAGTAATGACGTACCGGTATGTACTACATATCAGTAAACAAAAATTGAAGTGCTAATGTGGAAGATATCTCGACAGTATTTATGTAGGTGTAATAAAGGTAAACATTTATTAATTAACGGAACTTTTTCAGGCACTTCTGTAATTGATTTTCAGGCATTTCAGTTCCTTTTATTTATTAATAATCTATGTGCTTTTATAAAAGCTTACGCTTACGAAATTTCGTAATAATTAAAAATGAATAGGTTAATTATAAAACTCATCAAAAAAAAATATAGGTGCCCCAAATAAATCTCAAAATTTCATTTATTTTTTTACTGAAACATTGATTTTTAAAAGACGTAGGTGCAAATTTGGTTTATATCTCACTGGAAAAAATGTGTGTTATTCCCGTTTATTTCATAGGTAATCATGTTGATGTCCAGACGATTTTTCGCTGAGAAAATTCGTATATTGTGAGCATTTTAATTAAATAACCCTGCCTGTACAATTGGGAATTGGGGCGTTTACTTTAAATTTAACAAGAAATATAACTAATCTAGGGGAAGCTATTATTATAGATAACACCCCTAAAAGAAGCAAACAATTGTCGACAATTAACTTAGAAGGTAAATACTTAATTAAGTTGCTGGATCGTAACGTTGTTTATGGATAAACATTTGATCGGAACTACGGGTTTATAATGTGACTTTACTTATAGTTAAAGTTGACTTAAAGTTGGTTATTGAAACTCCTGACTTCCTATCAGTCTTTAAAGAATTGTGTTTGTCGTTTTATCAAAATTCTATTTTAAAACCTAGGCTTCAGTTTAATAGCTTTTTACTCTTTCAAGTGAAATGTTAAAATTTAAAGTTATTCCATACGACCTGAAGGCAACAGCATAGTGCATTAGTTACACACCAAGTAACATAGCTTGTTAAATGTAAATGTTACATAAACTCGTGTATGTACATGGTGAGAACTGTAGTTAGGCGGCAAGTTTTCGATTTAAGGTTTCACATCTTATTGTTAGTACTTTGCGCAGTCTTTGGGTTTATTAAGTATTATTTATGAGAACAACTAGGTGAATCTGTATTATTTTACACGAGAGTATTTTCAGTTTAGTAGAAATGCGACAATTGAATCTAAGATTTCTTTGTTAAAGTGACAAATTACAGGCAGTTTTCCTATATTCTTATTTTTAAAAATAAGTTGATTGTAAGGTTTATAGTTGCAAATGGCCCCATTATACGTATTTATATATAAATTATAGATCTAAACTTAGAAAATAGAGGAACTTCTCAAAGCACAGCAGCAAATCAATAATAGGATTAAGTTAAATCAATGCAATATTTCCCGATAATTCTTTCTAAGATTTTTTCTTCTTGAACAATGAAATTAATTCTAATTACTTTGTAATTATTTGGGGTGTAATATCAACTATTCCACGAGAATAAATTAGATAAATAAACAATCGACTTTGACAATGTATGTTAGTTGCTTGTTAAACCGGCTTTTTAATTCAATGTTGAATTGGAACTATCAACACCGAATCGCTGAATAAAAAGGACAACTTGCAGGAGTCAGTGAACTACGTTAAAAGAAAGACAATTCTGGACTATTTTGTTAGATAATTCGAAAATTTTCTGCCCTCTTGAATTTCAATTAAACTACAGGATAATTTGTTTGAGATCTGTATAGTAACGATCTCAATTTTCCTCCCATCGGAAGTTACCTATTAAGCTAGCTGGCGAAGTCAATTTTACATATCGAAAATTGATCTTGAAATCAGGCGATAACGAGAAAAGCGTTAATATTGGATGTAAAGATTTCAGTATAAGGTTTATTGTATCGTCTAGTTAACAAGATGATTTTATGATGAACTTCTAATTTGGAATTGTCTTTATATCGATTCGAAAAAAGTATTTTTCCTTTTTATTCTTTGTAAAAACTTTTCTTTATATAGATATATTTGGAGTTAATCTATAAGGATAAGAAGCCTTATTTAAGATGAAATTAGTTGCTACGGGCATAACTTGTGTAGGTTTTGGTTGGCCTTTTGTTTAATCGAAAATGAAGCAACAAAATGAAACATAGTATAGTCGTGGGATAACAAAAAAAAAACATACAGGTACTGGCGGTTTTAATAATTTTTTTTTGATTTATATAACGTTAGCATGAACAGGTTTATTTTTTATGTCGGGATATAATCGAATTATCCGAGAAACAGAACATTCTATCGTTGACTGGAAACAGTCTGTTATCGATTATTACAGCACTGCAGTCCAATGGTTTTTCGAATGATACAGGAACTGTTGAAGAAGTTTGTCAAAATATCCCAATATAGATGTAAAAAGGAGCACAAAATTTATCTATACGTATATAATCAAGATAAGAGTAGGTATTACGGACAATTTTCTTTGTTAATTGGGTGGCTAATGATAACGTTTCGCCCTCAAATTGCGCTCCCTCATTTATTTTGGCAAAAACTAACAAGCCATGTTTAAGGAAATAACTATTCTTTTACCTTCGTCATCAAAATTAACGAGAAGAAACGTAGCATTAGCACCAAACACAAATTATAAAAAAAAATTGTTTTTTCGATTCTATTTTTGGCTTTTTTTAGACCTTTCCATCTTTAGAGCTTTCGTGTGTTTAATCTAATGTTTATTTTCCTCTGACTTTTCCTTTACAAATATAGAATATTTTTGAGCATTAGGGTTTCCTCCACCATTTAAATCTAATTTCCTTTCAGTTTACGTGTTATTTTTACATAAAATAGATAATATTTCGTCTTGAAACAACCAGGTATAAGAATTACTCGAAAATTGCTCTATAAATAGATTGGTTTTTCTAAAATAACCAGCTTGTTTAATTATTTAGTTTAATTGTTTGGCGAGGGATTGTATAGCTTATTTATAAAATCGGTTCCTCATATATGCAATGAGATTTTGATGTAGTACCAAATTAAAAACTTCTGTAATTATAAATTAGATTGTGATTAAGTTTTTTTTTTTTAAAGGCAAAAAGATGCCTCCTAATGCGTTAAAAGTTTACGTTGCCAATCAGAGAGGATTTTCTTGATCAATTACAACGAAAACAAAATTGATGGAGTTTCCATAAGCGAGAAAAAATCACTTTCACTAATTAAATATTAAAAGAAAGATAACATTTTTTAAAATCGTCAGTTTTTATTAAAGTTATACATTTTTTCTGATGAGGTCAATGTGTTCAGTTTGACTTGAGGATTTTTTATGAGTTCAAAAAACTGCAGATAACGTAGCTGTAAAACGTTTTTATTGCTCATGTCCAATTATACAAAAATGTTTCAAGAGCTACAAAAATAATCAGATTTCTTTTAAATTTTCTACTAATTAACCTTTTTTATTAACTTCTGTGTGCTTTTAAAACATTATCTTTCGTAAATTTTAACATGAGAGATACGAAAATTTCGATTTGATTATATTGAAGGAAATTTGTAATAATTTTCAGTTGCATGATTCGAATCTGTGATTTGTGATCTTCCATCGGCAGTGGGTTTTAAGCAAATACTATTCAATAACAAATCCGATTGAAGTATTTTTCCATAAATTAATGTTCTGTGTGTGTATTTGAAATTACTTATTGTTAGAATCGATATTGCTTTTTGATCTCTAGTTATTGCTTCTCTTTCATGTTGTCAACTAAAAGAAAGTAGAAAAACATCTAATTCGAAATACAATAAAAAGTATCAATGCCCAGATAAGGCTGTAACTCCACGATCATACATAAACTTAAAAAAATTCAACGTGCTTGTACTTTGAACGTTTACTTTTTGAGATTCTAAACAATTGAACGTTTCATGTGCTCAAATTTCCTTTTTTTTCCTTGTTAACGAGTTATCCTTGATTTATACGAATGTATTCTAATTAGCAGTAATAAAAATCTATCATCCTTTGAGTTGGTACAAAGTTACTATTAGCCAAGGGCTATCAGGAGCCGTGGTACCTCGTGATTTGACCCATATTTACTTGCCCTCTTGTGTCATTGTAAGCCTCGAAAACCCATATGATTCCCTAGTCATACGGAGATCTCCACATATGTTAAAGCCTTACATACCTTCTATCTAAAGGCCAAATTTCAGGTTGGTAACTGGTGGAAGGAAAAAGTTATGAATATCGGAATTTAAAAAGGCTAAGTAAATATATGTCAAATCACGTGGTATTGGTAGTCCTTGGCTAGTAGTACCTTTGTGCCAAATTGGGTCAAAATCGGTCAAAGTACGTAGAAGTTACGGGGCTCAAAAGTTTTTATTGAGTAATCTCACTTTGACCATCTCGAGAATCGTCCATGCCACAAAGTTGAACTGAAGCCCAATTCGGGATGACTCGACCTTTCGAATATTTTCAGCATACATTCTCGTGTGACCACTTTCCCAAAAAGCGCCACTTCTGTATGTTACCCCGACATTGTCCTTTATATTGTATATTTTATATATTGCAATTTTAAAAAGAGAAATAATAACAATCATGCGCTTTATAGACATACATACATAGAAAATGGAAATGTTTCACAACCGAAAGGTTTCCATTAAGTGTATTTTTAGCTAAACTCATTTTTGTTCCTTTACGCGTGCCTCCTTTTTTTTTTTGTTCACAAAAATCATTCTGTTTGTGAGTTTTCCATTCAATTCTAAAAATACAAATTTAGATTTTTCATTATAATCTATTTACATCAATCGAAAGAAAGATGTGAGTTTAGATTTCAGAATTAAGCCATTTCCGATATTATAAATGCTTTCCATCACGATATTTTCATCTTTGACGTACAGTTTCAAATGGAGTGTAGAGAAATTAATGGGTTACTGATATATTAAAAAAGAAAATTTGATTATTATTCATATGGTAGTCGGTCGTATTTTTCATGCTCGGTATAAATTTTAATAACGTTATCATTCCTTCTGTTGACTTTCCCACGAAAGATATTTTCATTTCTCATATCTCGTTCATCGTCTAGATGGGAACAGATTGAAGAAACTTCAATAATACGATTCATATACTTTATACATTTTACATAATATGCTCTTATAAATAATTTCACATAATACGGATACATTAATAATTTCCCATTTTCGATCATCAAGAGAAATATTTACTAAAATGTCAGACTACTTTATGAAATAATTAATTAATGGTTGTAACTGGAGATTCTTTACCTTTGAAAGAAACTGATCTGTTCACAGTGGAATATCAATATGAAATCGAAAAATGGCTCAACAACATCGATTCAGACCTATCAAAACTTAATGCATTAGCTGCTTATATAACATGGAACAGTTCAACTGGTTCCGATGGGAAAATCAAACAACAAGCTCGAGAATTGGTAAAAGTACGGAATCGATGGAGGAACAAGGTGTGCGAATCAACGATACGTAACGAATGGATTACAAAAGAACAACAACGGAAAATTTATTTGTTATGTCGAGGACCGAAATTCACTAATGAAGCTGCCATGTACGTCCCCAATACATCCAAAAATTTGATATTTTATTTAAGATTTTAATGATTTTAATAGCAAACAAATTGATATTGTTGCAACAATGTCATTCGAATATAATTCAGAAGTTTGTTTAACGGATAGTTTCGTTTTAACGAATAAATGGAATGCATCCGATTTCCCTAAACCAGGTGATTGTCTTTATGGTGAACCGGATTTAGAGAGACTTGTAAAACGAACTGATCTTAGTGCTGATCAATTAGAATGGTTATGGTTGAATTGGCATGATTATGTTGGACCGAAAATCAAGAGATTATTCAAACAATCCGTAGGGATTCAGAATGAGGCGGCCCGAAAGAACGGTGAGTTTTTGGTGGATGCGCCGGGGGAGGCACTCTTAATAACTAACAAGTTTGATTAAAGGTTACCGTGATGTTGGTGAAACGTGGCGAGAAGAACTGGAAATACCAGATCTTGAGAAATTTGTTTTTAATTTATATGAAGAATTACAACCAATTTATATTCTATTACATGCTGTAATTAGACATAAATTATATGAAAAGTATGGACCAGAAATTATTAATCCAACTGGACCGATTCCTGAACATCTATTAGGGAATATGTGGGGACAAGATTGGTCGTCTCTAATTGATTTGTTGAATTTAACATCGACAAAAATTGATTTGAATGAAAAATTACAGAAGAAACAACGAAGTATTAAAGAGATGGTATTAGAAGCTGAAGACTTTTATACATCTTTAGGTTTATCGAAGATGACACCGAAGTTCTGGAAATATTCAATACTGGAAGAGAATCCAAATATTACATTGTGTCATGGAACGGCGGCAAATCTTTATAATAAAGACGACTACAGGTGGGTGTTATGAAACATTTTTTTTTTTGTGAATTTACTGGATAAAATCTAATTTCAGAATGTTGATGTGCGGTAAAACTACAATGGACGATTTCTATGTGATTCATCATGAAATGGGACACATCGAATATTACATGGCAGCATCTCAACAGCCCACAATTTTCCAAGTAAGGCTTACCAGTTTTGGTTACATGTGTACTTTCAAGACAGAGCCGTACGCAGGATACCTCTTCGGGGGTGTCACTTTGTTTGAACCCTTGCGTACGGCACTGGCTCAGTGATAATTAATAATAATAATGGGATTTCAGGACGGTACTAATACGGCATTTCATGAAAGCATCGGTGATGCAATTATGCACGGTGTGATGACACCGCAACATCTCCATCGATTAGGTTTACTAACAGATGAACAACTAGCTGATAAAAATACAGAATTATTCCTACTATTTCAACAGGCATTATCAAAAATACCAGAAATACCATATTCTTTGGTTATAGATAAATATCGATGGGAATTATTCCGTGATAATATACCATATGAACAATGGAATGAGTATTTTTGGTATTTGAATAGAAAATATCGTGGAATTGTGCCACCAATACAGCGAAATCATGATGGATTTGATGCCGGTGCCAAATTTCATATTCCTGATAACACTCCTTATATTAGGTAAGAGATCTAATTATAGACCATGGCAGTGGCGCACTCAGGATTCAATCTTGGGAGGTGCAAATTCAGTAAACTTCATTAGGTGATTTATGTGTTTTCCTTTTGCTTTGAGGGATGCTAGGGCCACTTGATCTCAGCTCTGGGTCGCCACTGGTCCATGGTCAAACTTTGTTATATGTTTTTGAAAAACGTATATTTTGTCATTGCATGAAAATTGCTTTTTGGTCTCAGGACCGTATTTACACATTTAGAAAAGACAGGCTCCTAGGAAACGAAACCTCCTTAAAAGAGACCCTGGACTTGCCTCTCATGGATCTGTACGCAAATACGGTCCTGTCCAACTTGTCATCAAATTGAAAATTTTAACGGCAAATTATTACAGTTAATTAATTTAATAAAAAATATTTCGCTGATTAGTGTTAGCACCCGTGCGCTCTTGAAGACACATTCCCTAATTATTATTATTCGTCTTCCTCAGGTACTTTCTGAGTAGCATAATTCAGATGCAAATTTTCAAAAGTTTATGTGAGTTATCTCTGTATGGAAGCACTGTTGAATATAACGAGTATTTACCACTGCACAGATGTGATATCTACGGGTCAAAAGATTCTGGCAAGAAACTATTGTAAGTGAATCCTCAATGTTTCTTTTTTTTCTTGTAAAAATGATGAAATACTTGAATTCCAGATCAATGATGGAGAAAGGTGCAAGCATACATTGGACTGAAGCAATGCTGATTATTAGTGAAACTGATCAAATTTCAACAGAACCCCTTTTAGAATATTATAAACCAGTCTATAAATGGTTACAAGCATATGTTCAAACAAACAATGTTCCTGTTGGATGGTAAATAAAACCCTGGCACTCCCAAATAATTATTTCATTTCTCCCCTTTTAATCAAACAAAAAACAACAAAAATTATAGATCTTTAAAATTAGTATATTTTACAATTATTTCGTTTTTAAACAAAATTATTACAATTTTATAATTGATAAAAACAGTCCTTACATAAATATAGTGTAAAATTTTAAATACATACTCATTAAAAATTGAAAAATAAGCAATTAATACAGAATGCATCCAATAGGCACTGGGTTAAGTCTTAATAGCGAAATATATAACAATTAATATTTTTTTTAAGGATTAATTAGGCACTTAATTTACGTAAATATGATTCCATCTGTGAAAACAATTATACAAATAAAATTAAACAGAATTTTGGCACTGAAACAATTACACAGAATGAATGAAGAATTAATGGATGATTTTTAAACTGATATCACTAATCCTAAATCTAATCCGGAAGCTTTCAATATAATTATTGGCACAATTAATAATAAATTTTTTGGTTGTTAAAAAATTAGAAGAGAAGAAACAAAAAGCCAAATTAAAAAATTAGCACCATCAAATAATAATAATAATAATAAATAAGAAACCGACACTTTTTAGGAGAGAAATAACTGCAAAATTATTCAAATTTAAAACTTTTCGTTGATGATTCCTGTTTAGATGATTTCGTCATTGAAACGGTTTTCTTTTCAATGATCTGCTGTGTTACAGATTTCTTCAACATTTTCTGTTCCAAAGTATCAGTATCTTTTAAAACTGGTGGTTCATTTATATATTCAACATTTGATGAATAACTTGATTGATATTGTGTATCACCTTCTGCTCCTAGTCCTCCACCACCGTTTTTAAATGTTTCAAAATTAGGTGGTTTACTCAATGGCGTTATTGTGGATTTCCCACCCAGATTTCCCGGTGTACTACTATAATATTTTTCTGTTGTTGTTGAATATACTGGTTGTGCAGATGAGTGATATGCCTCATATTTATACGAATCAGTTTTATAACCACCTGGTATTTTCGATGTATTTGTTTTATATTCAGATGTTGTATAACCACCATCACCGGCAGATTTGAAATCCGGTTTACCGAATGTTGATAATGATGGTTGCGGTGGATAATCGAATGATTGATCAAAACCAGTACTGAATGGTTTTGGCGAAGTATTTGCTGTCGGTGTATACTGTTTAGTACCCAATGTTGAACTTGTATACTGATGACTTGGTGTTGAAGTAATTACATTACTAAAATGTGGTTGTGGAGTTGTTGTTGTTCCTCCTGTTGTTGCTGGTTTTGTTGAACTGTACGGTTTAGAGAAACTTGATTCTTGATTATAATCATAACTTGTATTGTAAGTTGGTGCAAATTTCGGTGCATTTCTACTAAACGAATCATAACTAAAATTATTATAAGATGATGGTGGATTTTGATTATAATTATTATTATTGTTGCCACCATATACAGCATTATCTAAGGCATTAATTTGTGATTGAAGGTGTTTCTTATTTCGTTCTAAAGAATTGACTTTTTCTGGACTTTCTAAATGACTATAAGTATCTGTGATATGGGTGCTTGTTGTTGTTGGTTGTGGATACAGCTTACTGGTTGGTGAATACTGTGAATGTAAACTATCGTACTGGCCATAACCATATCTAGAAATTTTTGATAGAAATCAGCATAAAGTAAAGATATTAAAAAAAAAACAAGCTTTTATAGATTAATTACGTTATCAAATGTGTAAATATTGAAATAGTAGAACAGTAAAGCGCTTACCTATTAGTCAAAAATCACCCAACTCCTACTGGATTATTACTTTCACGCTGTACATGCAAAAAAATCATTTGTTAATCTACTTAGAATGAAAATAGAAACACTTAACACAGTACAACAAAGGTGTAAAAGCAACACATAAAATTTGTGAATTACCAACAAATAATTATTTACCAACAACAATCTAAGCAAATGGGTTAGTAAGGGTTAAACAGCACACACCTTCAACTCACCGCGAAGTTTCACCATCTGGTGCTGAACTAATATAACCATCTGTATCATCACCAGATGTATCATAGCCTTTTAATTTATATTTAGCTTGACGAATTGCCGTTAAACGACTTCTAGCTTCTTCCAGTTCACGTTCAATACGAAATACTTCTGATCTAGCATCAATTTCTTGTGCAATACCACCAACCATACGTTTATTTAATATTAAACAACGTTCCTCTTCAACACTTTTGGCTTGTTGTGCAGCACGAACTAAATTATCAGTTGAACGTATTACTGCTGTACCGGCTTGATGGAGACGACGTGTTGCTTCTGTATCACCTTCCGCTTTTACTTTACAAGCAACAAGAAGTTGTGCTGTTGAACTGGCTACTTGTTTAGCAGCTGATATGAGTTTGTCTTCACTACCTAAGCCTAAAATACAATTTTAAATAAACATTTTTTTAAGAATTATGTATTTTTCTAAAATTACCTTGAACTAAAGCATTTGCACTTTCTACCAAACTATGTGTAGCTGCTGCTACTAATCTTGCTGCTGAAATTAAGCCTTCCGACCACTGACCATCATCAGATGAAGATATTGGTGATCTTGAAACTTTACCACTATCTATCAATTCTCTTTGTGCAGCACTAGCTGCTTTAACTAATGCTGATGTAGCTGATGTTATAGATTTTGCTGCTTCAAGTATCATTTCATCGAAATTAAGAGATTCATCTAAGTCTTGTGTCTAAAAAAAAAACATAAGAAAAAATCTCAAATACCAGCAATATCTCAGTTTTAACCAAAAAAACGAAAAATATTAGTAACTCACCACTTGTTTTGTATAATAAATGTTGCTGCATCGAATCTCTATAATAATATGTTTGACTCCTGGGTGAATATAAAAATACAACCAAGAATATCAAACATATCTTATAGTGATCGACATCGTTAGAGTTCCTCTTTTTTGGTTGTCAATAATTAGTAAAAAAATTTTTATGAAACTTACTTTAATTGTTTTTCGCGGTCTTAAACTGGCTAACTTCTTAGCAGCAGCATCAATAGAAGCTGCAGCTCCTAATAATTCATTTTCAGCAATTACCGTTGGATCATCCGGATCTACCCAATCAGAACCTAAAAAATTACAATTTTAGAACGGATAATATTTTTAGAAATACAACAGTTTTTACCTTTAAGAAGTTCAGCAACCGTAACAAGTTCAGTACAAGCTTGTGCAATTTTTCTTGACATTATAGGCAATGTATGTTTAGCATCTGTAGTACTACCCTGTTGTAAGATGGTTACAAGTAATTCACGGAATTGATGAGCACATTCATGACCAGCATTTAAGGTTCGTGTACGTAATTCTTGTGTTTCAGCTAGATTATATGCAGCACTTTTACATATAATCAACATATCAGAAATTGATTTTCTTGATAGATTTGCTGCAGCAATTATATCATCTTGTTTATTACTAATACCAGCCGACACGGATTTTGCTGTTGCTTTAGTAATAGCTTTTGTGCAACGTACCAGATCTTCAGCAGTTACACCTGGTTTACAACCATCACTCGAATAAAGAGCCTAAATTTTTAGGTCGTTAAATTACAAGATTTTGTAAATTACAGGAAAAATTGAAATCTTACTCTCATTTCTTGTCCCATTGCTTCAATTGTTGATTCTAAAGCTCTTGTACCCCTGGTATGTTCATCTTCTACAGCTTTAACAGTTTTCAGTAATGATGTAACATTAGTGACCATCACCTACAATAAAAAATAAATTGTAAAACATCGAAATAATACACGATCATTAATCAAAGACATGCGTTTAGAATAAAATCCACGTAAGCTGAAAATGTGTTAGATTAATATATGAATATAAAGAGGGGAGAAATTACAGGCCACCACCCAAAATCAAACTATAAAGTTTACACAAAATAATACCAACCTTTGAAGATTTAAGATATAATTGAACTTTTTTTAGGGGTGAGGCAACAAATTATTATAATTAAAATAACACACTAACCATTTATTTTGGGTAAATATTTAAAGAGAATAATATCGATAAATAAATATAAAGATAAAAAATAAATTGCATAAGAATTATATAAATGATAAACGAATGAGCAATAGCACACAACATTTATAATAAATCGACTAGATTAATAATAATTTTATCATTTTTAAGCATTTTTTTTTATGTAATAAGAAGACATGGGAGAATATCAGATTGTAATGGTTCTCCTGATATATTTTCTTTGCTGTCACTTAACAATCGTATTAATTCCTCTTCTTGATCAGAAATCCACCAATCAGTATCAGAATCGGGAACCTGTTATGATCAAAACATGTGTTAAAACCCACCACCTTTTATTTCTAATATAAAAAAAATAAATAGAGAAAACAAATCGTTAAGAAAGTATTCATGTAACAAAAAGCTTTAGTGTGTATTTTTTTGCCTTTCACAAAAAAAAGGACAACATCAAAGGGTGGACTTTAAAAATCGGCACATGTTTTGATAATGTTTTAGTTTTATTTAACAAAAAAAACAAGATTATTAAAACTAAAAGAAAAAACAATAATTATCTATAATTGTCAAGTTTTAGCATACATGTGTTACTGTGTTTCTCTTGATTTTCAATTTGGTTTCTAACATTTAATTAATGGTATTATTGTTTATTTAAATACTTAAAGTCCACCCCAAATTAATGCGATGATCAGTTTTAGTATTTCACACATGCATGCAAAAACCATTTGAATAAAGCAAATTAAAAAAAATATTACACAAATATTGGTTTTTCTATAGGAAAAAGTATGTGCTAATTATTGCAATAATAATACAATAAAAGGGCAATTGTGCATTTTGAGCGTAACATCAAAATTGGGCATACACAACAACAACAAAAAATCACAAATACACTTTCAATAATCGTACCTTAGCACTCTCCTTCAAATGAGCCATTGCAGGATCATTGATCGGTTTTCCACTCGCTGCTTTTGTAGCATGAATTAAATCACCTAAAGCACTGGCAACATCTTTGACAGCATTGATTAGCATCACTTGAGAATCAGGATTATCAGCCCCTAAACTGGCAGCACCCAGTTTCACAACTTCAGCCAATTGTACTGTAAATTGAAAAAAATAAAAATAAACCACAACGAAATTTGATAAATATATTGATTTACCGATTGTTGCAACTGAATTCTGTGCTGCCACAGCTAGTTGTTCTTGTGACGAAGCAGCACCAGCTACTAATGTCTTTGTATCTTCGACTAGAGCTTTTGCAGTTTTCAAAATATTCTCACGATGATCAGCGAATGATTCATGTTCATTTTCTGGATTTAAATTACCAGCTGTGGCAAACATAATTGTTGTTTCTAAATCACCGATAATACCAGAAACCGTTGATGCTGCATTAATACAAGCTTGTGTACCACGTGATCCTGATTGTAATGTTGCTAGGACACGTGACACTTTCTCAGTTACATTCCGTGAACAATCACCAATTTCACGTAAAATTATATCATCTTTACGAATTAAACATTGACCACCAGCTTGGACTAATTCAACACAAGCACCACCTAATTGTTGGACAACTTCTTTAAGACGCATAGCTACTTCACTATTTGTTGCAGCAGCAGCAGCTCCAACACTATCATTAGCTAATTGTGTATATTTATGCGACAAATCAGCAGATAGTGGTGCTAGTTTTTGTGTATCACTAGCAGCTTTCGATGGCATTTCACTAGCAATTTTTGCTATATCTTTAGCACATTCTACCATACGTGTCTGATAATCGACATAATTATCACTATCTGAGATAATCAAAGAAGCTCTATGATCTGATAGACGTGTCATTGCACGTGTTAAATTATCAACAACACCAGAAACAATGCCACTTTGTGTTGATATTGTTTCTAAACTGGTAACTAATTCTTGTAATGTATCCCGTGTGGAATTGGCAAATTCATCAATATCAGGATGGATATTTATTGCTTTTGCATTACCACCACAATCTTTAACTGAATAAATCAATTGTAAAGCAGATTCTGTTACAGATTTTGCTTGATCAAGTAATTGTTCTTGTTGTTTTGAATTTTTTATATTCGATGCAGCACCAATTGTACTTTGAACCAATGGTTCGAAATATTGGATCTGTTTAAAAATAGATTTTTATTAACAATAATACTTAAAACAACCGAAATATTTACCATTTGACTAACTGAATGACCAATATTTTCCGCTTCAGCTTTTCCAGCTTGTCTCAATGGTTCAATTGTATCGAAAACACCAGCAGCAGCTCTCTCGACTTGTTGACTATAAGCTGGCAATGTAGCTCCTTTCTTTGGAACTAACGATTGTGAAACAGCATCCATAGAAGCAGCATCCAATGTTCGTAAATGATTCGATAGAATATTTGCAGCAGATTCACATTCATTTTTACCAGGGGCACCATTACTAGAATTTTTAAACTTCTCTATAAAACCATAAAACTCCAATAATTTCAATTATCTTACCGTATGTTAACAACCAACTGTTTGATCGACTCAGAAACACTCTTTGAAGTACTTGCAAAGTTCTGCCAAGTGGATGGATCTTTATTCATAACAACCAGATTTTTAGCAGCACGAACAACAGTACAAGAGCTATCGATAAGACGACGACCGGATTCAAGGATTGGTTGTTGAGCTTGTCGGGCTTGTGGTGAAATTTTCGCCGGAATTGAAATGAATTCACTGGAATTCGCGTACATGCAGAGATCCTTAACAGCATCTATTTCACAAAATATTAAATTAAATTCATTTTCAACGATTAGAAGATTTTGCAAATACCTAATAATGGTACTGTAGCTTGGGCGCATCTCTGTCGATTTTCATCAGAATAATCGGAATCTAATGTTTTAATTTCTTTGACTAGAGCTGCTGTTGAATTGGCAACAGCTTTAGCACTTTGAACAAATTGTCGTTTAGCAACAGGATTTGTTGTTTTTGAACTAGCAATTCGACATGAATTACATAAGGCACTAGTATGTTTAGCAATAAGAGTGGCAGCTTCTAAGACTTGTTTTTGTGGACTAGATGGGGAACATAAAGCATCACATCCTTGTTGTATGGCTTGAGAGGCACGTGCAAATTGAGCTTGATCAACTAAACCAGGACGACCAGCAATACTAGATGGATCAGATACACCCACCTACAAAAATTAATTAAAATCAAAGTAATTGATAAGAACACATGGAAATATGGTAACTTACAAGATAAGCAGATTGGGCGGCAGCTTCAATAAAATGACAAATCGAAACACTGAAAGTTTTAATATGTTCAGCAAATTTCTCATGCGATGATTGTTTAGCACTGCTTGTAATTCCTGTCATACATTCACCTAAGATTTTACTTTTTTCAATAACTGAATCTAAGGCTTCATAATATGAACAATCATTGATTGGTTCAGTTGGATTGTCGAGTAGATGACGCATAGTTTGAATTTTTCGAATTGCATTATCACATTCAGTTTGTCCTGGTGCAGCAGATGTACAAACATTCACCAAATGATTGATACTATCAGTAACAGCACGTGCAGCTGCAGCTAATTGATTTTTACCATTCGGTAAATATGGATCAGCTGATAATGATTTGGCAGTAGTTAATAAAGTACTTGATGTTGTTGATACCGTTTTTAAAGAATGTACCATTTGACCACGTACTTCAGTATCTTGAGTTTGTCCAGCCATTTCCATTGAAACATCAAGTAATTCAAGATAGGCAGATGCAAAATCTTTCGATGATGAAGATAATTGTGTTGGACTTTTTACGGAACTAACAACAACTGAACTGGCTTCATTTAAATTAGCAGCAGCTGTATGTAATTCTTGTTGTAGTTCACCATAAGTTTTATTCGTATGCGGGAAACGTCCAGACTCAATTTGTGCTGACCATTCAATAATATTTGTTATTGCTGTATCAACATCTTGTTGTCCAGGTAAACAATTAACAGTATTATTTAAGGCAACAGCAATATCTTTTGCTGATTTCTGTAGACCAGGTGTTACACCAACAGTTTGTAGACTTTTGTGTGCTTCTTCGACTAATTTAGCTGAATGCATCATTACATTCTGTCCAGAATTAATAACTTTCAATTGTAAATCTTTATTATTTGTAGTTGATGCAACTGTTCTTACAGCACTTGTAAGATCTTGTAAATGTTGTGCAGTATCTCTGGCAGCTTTATCTGTATAGATTTCATTGCCTTGTGCGGCTGCACTTATTAATTGTGCAACACTTTGATTAATTGATTTACTACTTGATGTTAATTGTTCAGAACCACGTTCAGGTGTATCACCTGGTAATGGTCGAAGATTATGTGCATTTACAGCACGTTCAAATTCATTTAATTCATTTTGTAAATCAGCAATTAATTGTTGGGCAGCATTTAAACCTAAACCTCCACATACAGGCTTAGCTCGACTTAAGGCACCACGTAATTCACTCAAATCAGTATTTAATTGTTGACTTGTGATGGACAGTTGTTCAGTAATTGCTTGCTCGTTAATTGTTGGTAAGACTTGCTGAGATGTTTGCACAAAATGAGTGGCCGGCTATAATTATAATAAAATTACAAAAATATACAACAAAGTTTTATCTATTTATCTATTTATAGGGTAAACTGGTACTTACATGTAAGAAGACTTCAGCAACATAAATAAGATCAGTTTGTGTCATACTATCTTGTGGATTAGCTGTGTTGGCTTTAATTGATCCAATCAAGGGTGGTATTTGTTTAGCCAATTCATGAGTTTCTACAGTGAAGGTTTCTCGTGTAGCAGGATTTGTATTATGTGGATGAGTAGCTTGTGCAGCTGTAATACATTGTGTAGCTGATGATACAGCTTTTCTAGCACAAATTTGAACTCTATCAACCAATTTAGCACGTAATGCTGGTGTTGTTGCAGCTACTGTTGTAACATCACGTAAATCTTCAGCAGTTTTTCTTAATACACTTTGATAATGTACATCATGTGGATGACTGGCACATTGACGTGCTGCTTCAACCATTCTTGCAGTAGCATCAGCTAATGTTTTAGCAGCTGCTAATAATCTACGTTGTATATCAGAATCTGGTAATTTTTCAGCTTCTCCTTTAATACTTTGTATCAATTGTGCAGTAGCTTGTCCTAAACGTCTTGCTTGTCGAACCATTTCATTAGCATCACCTGATGCAGCTGATAATTTATCAGTAGCTGTATAGATCTCTTCAACACTATGTTCTTGAACAGTTTCTTGTGCACGTTCTCTTGATGCTATTGCAAAAATAATTAATAAATCATTCGAACTATTTAATTATTTATTTTACCTAATTTGATGTGATTGAGTAGATCATTTAAAGTTCGTGTAACTTCAGCTGCTGCAGCTTTCAATTGGTTCATTAATTCTTCATTGCCTGAAGCCTCATTACAGACACTAACTAAATGTTCAACAGCTTTAGCAACTTCACGAACAGCAGCAGTTAATTGTTCTTGGCAAGCTGGTGATGATAGTGTTGGAGCAATGACCTGCAAATATCAAAATTATTATTATAAAAAGACAACAATTTCAATAAAACGTGTACCTTTGCACAAGCTACTAGTTGAGATGTAGCTAGAGCACATTGTGTAGCAGCTCCAATAACTCTATTCTGAGTTTGTTGATCTTCACAAGTCGAAGCAATATTCTTAGCCTTTAATACTAAAGCTGCAGTTGTATTAGCTACAGCTTTAGCTAATGACAATAGCATATCTTGTAATTCTTTATTTTCAGTTGTATCTTCACCAATTGTTGCCAAAACAGTTGTACTAGCTTCACCAACTCTAGAGGCAGCATTAAGAAGACTCTGTCTTGGCTAAAAATATCAAAAACAAAATCAGATTAAAATGATAACAAAATAAAAAACATTACTTCTTTCGACTCGGGTTCAGCAGCTCTCAATAGATCACTGAAAGCACTACACAATTTTCTTGTAGCATCTAATAATTTTTCACCCATATTTTGATCTTCCATTAAAGCAGCAATCATTTTAACATCTTTGGTCATTTCTGGTAAATTACTACCAATTGTTGTTATAGCAGCACCGACAGCCTTATGGTCAACTTCATCTTGTGGACCAGATGTTAATGTAACAACTTGTGCTGTTGCTGCATTCATTGCTGCTATTTGTGAACCAACATTTTGTTTTCTTGTATCTAATGTTACTTGTTTCCATTTTTTAGCAGCTGGATCACTACCCAATTCGGGTATATGAGTTTTACCAGCTAATTCAATTTCGGATTCTTTTATTCTAGTTTGTGTTGCTGATATTGTTGATAGTAGACCACGTTGGGATTCAGTAAGGACTGAAGTGATTTTTGTTTGTTGTACCTAAGAAAAATGACTTGTTTTAGTTTTAGCAGCTCGCATAAATGGCCAGAAGACCGAAATTCAGAAGATTTTTAAGTGGAAAAAAGTTAAGATTGCTAAACACTAACGAGATCTAATCTACAAAAACTTATTATATAAAACTATATGTACCTACTCTGCCTTCTAATTCCAAATAATCAAGCATGAAAAAGAACAGAATTTCATTATAAACACTAAACCAAATTACTTAAGTTAATACTATTTTAGAAACTACTAGGTGTTAGAAGTAATGTTAGCAGACAAATGAAATTGTAGCTTTTTGATTATTATTAGAGATTTTAGCCCAAAAATTGACGAAATTATCTTACCGATGGAGGAGCATGGCCCAAATTCACCTGTCCACCTACAGTAGTGTATTGAGCACTACTCATTACACCGGTACTAAATGTTTTCTCACCTAATCGATAACAAATTAAAGAGAAAAAAATCAAAAAAATAAATAAAAAAATAAAAAATATATACACTACAGGCCTTATTTGATAACAATAAATTCCTGTAAACTCACCATCAGTTCCGGCTCTCATTATAGCCGGTTTTGCTAATGATTCCGTATTGATTTTACCAACTTTACTCGATTCATGTTGTAGTATCGTTGCTCTGTAACGATTTTATTAATTAATAATCAAATTGTTGTTATAATTAGTAAACTATTTACTTATGCGGTGCCACACTCTCCTCAAACATTGTCGAACCTTCATCACCCTCAATACCGAAATGGTCTTTTGCTTGTTTCTACAACAATATTTTTATTTTAAAAATAAACCCAAAGATGATATTCATAAGAATTACTTTTTTGAGAATTATGTCAATATATCCAGCGATGATTTGTTGAATTTGTTCGGCTTCAGTTGTCTGAACGGAATAATATTGATCGGAATAATCACCGAAATCTAATGTAAATGTATTTGGACTGGCACCCCATCGTCTAACAGTTGTTAATGGCCAAGTTTGTAGAATTTCTTTAGTTTTCTCATCCAATCTTAATACAGAATCTTTAGTAACACCTAATAGACGTGGTACAAGTTTATTTTTGCCTTTCATTTTCTCTTTAACTAAAAAGAACGTAACACCATATGTTTTTAAAGCTCTTGCATTTTTTGTATAACAAACTTTAGCTTCTAGTTCACTTAAACCGTTATGTTTTTTATGTTCAGCAAAAATCTTCTTCTCAATTCCTTTAACTTTAACATATGACTGTGGCAGGAATTCTTTCAAACTAATCAAAGATAAAATTCGATTAAATATAGTTATAAACTTTATTACCAACTTACTCTAAGAATCCTGGCTTATGTTTAGTTTCAACATAATCACCGAATTGTATTTGACATTGAATTCCAGCAAATTCACAAGCTTTTTCTTGTGTAATTGGATGTGTACCATTTAGAATAGCATCACGAGCTTGTACATATAATAGATTCAATTGTACCGGATCATGTGAATCGATATTTTGATCGGAAAAGAAGAATTTCCGTCGTAATAATACCGTTTCATTTTCATCAATACCTTGTTCACGTAATGTTTTCGATGGATCTAACCAATTAACTTCATCATCTGTATGTAATTTTTTACGTAATTCTTGCATTTTTGCATCACGTTCTTTCTCTTCACGTTTACGTTTCAATGTTAATGTACCATAATTACGATTATCAACATTCTCTTGATTTTCAATATCTTCTAATACTAATGAATATTCATCATGATTGGTTATACCCAATTTTGTACAGATTACAACCATTAGATTAGCAACAATTTGTGAATCGTCAACTAACATCGTCTTGACCGTTCCTATAAAATTATATCACATTTTGTTTAGTATTTTTTTTTTCTCCCCCTTTTAAATCGATAAAAGAAATTAATTTTATCTACCATATAACATTATAATAATCCTATGTTGGAAATAAATTTCATAAATATGATCGTTATCAAAGTTGGTATGTAATATGAATTCAAATAAACGTTTTATGTTATTAAAATGAGTCTCTGTAAGCGTCAATTTGAACACCCCTAACAATGAATGAAAGTGAAAGCATATTAAAATATATAAAATATAATCCTATATAAGCATTCTTCTGACGGTAAAAAGTCATTAAATTTAGTGACTTCATTCACTAACAATAATTACTTCAGAATTCGTTGTTGTTGGTGATTTAAATAATTAGTAACCATCGTTAAATTTAGCAACAAACTGATAAATTCATTATCTGATCGAAAATATTTCAACATAAAATCTTGACAACCGACCAGGAATAAGAGGAATCAGAGATAAATACCGCAAATATTATATTTCGTCAAAATAAATTTTAGCAATAATTTCTCTACACGTTTAATATTTGTTTTAAGATAAATTTCAATTTTGAAAATCTATTACATGACTTTACAGAGAGAAAATTTAGAGAGAATATATACGTAAACTTTGCTCACTAAAAACCAAATATTTACCAATCGACATAAGATAGGAGAGAGCAACTCGAATTGGAACAGACAACAACAAAGCAAACGGATATCAATACAAATATGTGTTTTTTTTTTGTCTTCCTGTTTTTCAATTTTACTCACCATCTAACATCTTCACTCGTAAAGTTCTTAGTTTTTTACGATATTCAACCACATCACCATTACGTAAAATATAATATTCTAGATGTCGAGCCGGTTCTAACCATACTCCAGTTCTATTATCTTCATCGGTAAGAAACAGTCCATAATCTTTTGCTATAAAATTTAAAATAATTATGTAAGACAAATAAAAATTATGGACCGAAAAACTTACGTTGTCCAAGATTGTCTTCTGTACATTTCTCACGGATATGTTTACAAGCATCATATACAGTTGTGGATGGATCAAAAACGATCGTTTTGGTAACATTACATTCAGGGATACTAATTCGCAGTGATAAAGACATTGTTGATTGGTGCTAGAAAATGGATTTTTTTATTACCAATAAGAATATTGTGATAGACCATGTAGTTTTATTGATAATGAACTTTCTGAATGTGGCCAGTAAATTGAAATTTATGATTTTTGACTCTCAATACCTATCTATATCATGATAAATTATATTTGTTATTGATTCAAAATAAGATCTATATACATAATACCCCTTTTAATCAACCTATACAATACATGTTTAAGAAATAAAGTCAATAAACTGGTAGAGAGAAGTAGAACATGTCACATAATTGAATCATGCACGGTTAGGAAGAATAGAGGGTGTTTTTCAAGAAGTAGGGATGCTGAGTTGCTTAGCAACCATAGCGTCCGACTAGCCGGCGTCGGATCTCTCCTAACAGGCGTCGCTCCAAAACGACGTCCAATCAATAGGCTATGAACACGTGCTAAAAACACCGGAATTAGGTCTCGCGTGGCAATCTCTTTATCTTATATAAAACACACAACTAAACACACAATAAAAATTAACGTGCAATTTCAATTACTTACATAAAAGTAGTCATGATTTTTCAAATGAAACAAAGTACAGGTTTTGTAGGGAAGTATTTAAAAAAATACGTAGCACGTTGAAGGGATTGTTTCTAAAGAGAATCCTGTCTTATCCCTAATCAACCACCAAAGGAGACTACTACTATACTATCCTGCTTTGGTTGTAGTTAGTCCAATAACAACCGCACGAAACGAGTTTCAACATTGGAATGATGCAACTTAGATGTAACATAAGAATATCTGGCAGGATTCGCAACCCCTAACATAAAATTCACAACGATTCAAAAGCTTTTCCATTGGTGGTTCGTATCAGTTGAGTAGAGGGGATGGTTGATAATATAGGGTGGGATTAGGAGTTTTTCACCAACGGGAAAACTGGAAAATCGGCGCCAAACTGTCGCGTCAGTTAAATGTTCCACAAACTATCCATTACAAACTAGGATGGGTTTTAATTTGATTTAGAGAGATGTGAAGAAAGAGACTTGACTTGGTGTGGTAGAAAGAATATATGGTATAGATACAATTCAATAAAATAAAAAGAAAAATGAGGAAGAGAAAAGAAGAGAAAGAGACAGAAAGAAGGGGAAGTATTTTATTTGGAAAATGGCATTTGGGTGTTTGTGATTTATTTTTGCGAAAATTTTGTGGTTTAATTGAAAGAAAAATTACTACTTACAACTACTTATCGTAACAATTCAGACTTGGAACAGAATAAGAGACATTACTGATTTATTTTTGAATGAAGACAGAAAAATGAGTAAACATGATATGGACTGAAATAATTCAATGAAATTTCTAATTATACAGCGTCAAGCGACTTAATTTCATTCACAATTGGTTTAATTTACATAATGGACACTGGTCGTTTTATCAATGTAACCTCAAGATTGACGTAATTATTATGTTACAGAATACATACACGACTATTTTGTAAGGAAACTCTGAAAACTTACTCTCTCTCTCTCTCTTTTTTTTTAAGAAAGGAAACGTCAAATGAAAACTAATATATTTTTATTTTTCGAGCCAAAAATAACCCGGAAACTAGTTCTACTCGTCTTGGCTGAAAACCAAACTTAAATACATTATTTTTTCCCTTTAACATAACCAAATTCGAACTACAAACCAAAATTTTTATCAAAAATCTCAACGAGAATTCATTTCTTATTCTTGACGTAAATCCTTGCGGTTTCCAGAAACATTCAAGATAAACCACATCCTTTCAACAATTTTTGAATATCTAACTCCACCTAAAAAAGTATAAAGCTTTTGTCGAACAATATCAATAAAGAAATAGTTTTTCATATTTGTACGTGTGTATGTGTATGTAGAGAGGGATGAATTGAAATGGGAGAGAAGGGGAGATGATAGAAAAGAAAAAAAACAGGATACTGGAGAGTATAGAGGAGGTTTGGGGAGTTTAGTTGCTCTACTGTATATACGACGGAGTTGTTTAGGAAGCCGCCAGGCGGGCGCCGGACGCTTCGACCCCTACTGCCATATTCGAACATAACAACCCCCCCAACATACATACAGAAAGCCTCCTATTCGTTCAACCACCCCCCCTCCCAAATAACAACAACAAGAACAACAACAACAGCAGTAACAACAACAACAACAACGCCCCAATATTCTCCTGATGATAATGATGACGATGATCTGAGAAGGAGCCCGGTCGACAGTTTCTGTATCTCTTCATTATCCTAACCAACTTTATTCAGCAAATTACCAGTATTGACGGAACGATTAAATGCACCCGGCAATTACAAATAATCATAATCATAATGACGATAATAACAGGCATTACGTACAGTCGAATTATTTCAGAAAAAAGCACTTTAATCTGAAAAATTCAACTAATAATTGGCAGAAAAAAAATCAGACAATTATCAATTATCAGAAAACATTCTTGAAGCACCGAAAAAAAAAGATATAGAAGTTGATATATTAACGACAATTTATTCATTTCATCCCCTAGTAATTTTTCATTGTTATGAATGAAAATACAGTGGGTTGGTACTTCGGAAACTGCCTCTATCATCATACCGAAAAATTAATGATGATCAAACGTTCTTTTTTTGCTCTATCTATTTCTTTTTCGGTTCGACATCCTAGTTCTAAACGAAACCATACAGAGAATTAACGCTCTATTGTTTACTTGATGTAGATATTTAACAATCTTGTAAGGGTGATCTTTTTCTTGTTTTCACAATCAACATACCCCTCAATTCAACTGTACCAATAATATATCCTGATCATTTTAGATTGTTATTTGTGTTGTGTTATCTATCAATACACTACACATAGGCGAGTCATTTCGTGATTCATTAGAATAAGAAAACAAAACGCTTTTAATTGAACATTAGAGCTTGCTAGGCTTGTTCCTGCTATTTCATGTAATCTTATTACGAAATAGTTTCACAGACATACAGGTGCTTTAACTACTGCTACTTATATTTAAATAAAAACACCTACAATAAATTCAAGACAAAATATTATAAGAGAGAATTGGGTAATATCTATTAAATATTTACGATACCTACTAATTTTTATGTAGGTATAGAGGAATCAATAATTATGAAAAATTCCGTAAATACCAATGCCATATGCAAACAAACCTACATTTTTTTTTGCTATTTTAAGCAATGACTTAAGACGAAGCTTTCATTTTTTTAAATCTTCAAATTTTATTTGATTCACTATTAAGTCAATACCTGATTAAATCAAGACATAAATTATTAAAGTTCTATAAATGAATGTGCTTGTTTACAAAATTGGTGATGTATGTAGTGAAGTGATGCCAGATACATACAACACATACTTGTTTTCCTTGTATAGTTTCTAGTTCTATACAGATATAGTATGTCACAACGGAAGTTTAGATCTGTTTATTTTCAGTACTAGGAGGTGCAGAGGTTAATCTCTATTTGAATTATCATTTAACACATGCACGGTAGAAGCCCGATAATTCAGAGCCATGAAAGAATCTCTACTAAATTTAACAAATTATTTTGATTTTGGTTCATCATGTAAATAGCTAATTATCAGGCGATGCTTTGCGAAATATTTAATAATCATTAACGAATCCTTGACAATTATGTTCAATTAATTCAACCTATTCTTTAATACGTAATCTGGGATATACTTGACATCGTCTCAGAAAATTACAGATTATAGTTTCTTCCGTTCATAGTGCATCCATTATTAGAAATAAACATTTTCTTGATAAAGTAACTAACAATAAGTAAGTTAGTAATTGCTTTTGATCAGTAATTGGGGATTGTATATTAAAATACAGAAGTAGATAAGCTTGAAGACCCAAAGCTATTAGCACTGAAAAAAAACTATTACTACTAGATAAGAAGTGAAACTGTCAACCGACAATCAATTATGAACGGCACCTGTTTTTTTTATGATAAGTCACTAACCCGTACACGTTTTAGTATAAATAACTATCTAATACAAGTACTTTAATAATACAGTGAACCCTCTTTAAGATGACCACTTATAGTTCTTCTTCAGAAGAAGAAATCACTTAGAGCAGTGGTTCTTAATTAAACCCCTGGAGGTCCGAGAGTTCATAGTCAGGGGTCCACAAGTGATGTTTCAAAGTAGAATTTGATAAGTATAAAGTTTAAAGTTAGGGGTCCAGCAAAATGCACATCATATGAAAGGGGTCCGCGAGCTCATAATGTTTAAGAACCGCTAACCTAGAGAAATGGTTACAGTTACTAGCATTCATAATCAAAACTATTTTTGAAAAGGTTATTTTAATTCAAAATAAAATTGATACTTTTAGACAGTAGGAACAAACCTGCTAATTCGTAGTTCAGTACTAGCAAATTTCTTGTTTTTTTTCGCTGCTATTCTATAGCTTCACTGTAAACATATCTTTAGTTATACTTTTGTGCTCTTACTAAACTGAATATAAAAATTTTACAAATCCTAATATATGCTTAAGAGAACAAAATTTTAAATTACAACATACTGTTGAAAAAACATAAAACATAGAAAGTGAAAGCTTCACTTTATTAATAATAGTAACTTTTTTTTTGAAGATATGCTAGCAGAGAGATTCCAATATATTCATATTTTCAATTTACTCAAGGTTTTTGGCAAGAATTTCCACCGCAGTCTAAATTTATACAGATTTATTGATTGTTATGTTAAAAGAATCACAAATGAGGAAGGAAAAAGATAAGATCCTAGAAAAATCTCGTTGAAAATAAATAGCTTCTATACAATTGTAACAATTCGATTTTGTATAGTTTGATTTTTCATTTATAATAGAAATTGTCTGGATTGTTGTTTTATTTACAAACAAAGTTCGGTTATTATTATTGACGATTACTTAACAATTGTTCAACAAAAAAAAAATGAATGGAAAAAAAGAATTGGTCATATAATTTGAATATTAGACATGTATGATTAAAGAAAATTGACTAATTTGTCTTCCAAGAAATAGTAGACAATTTCATTCTTTTGACTTGGCATCAGTAGATTTGTTTATATTTATATTTGATGTGATTCAACGTTCAGAAATAGTCCAATTAGTCTAAAACTGTAGTGTTTTCCCAAACTCCTGAATTGTGTTCTGATTATAATGTCGGTGTTTTTTTTTTATCTTATACATATACCTACCTGTTTTTTCTTTTTAGTTTTTTTTCTATTACTTGTATGAGAAATAAATCACAGTCTTTAGATTTGGAAAGCAATGAAATCAAAATTTTAGCTGTATTATCTACCGTCCACAATTAATAGTGTATGTTCTGTTTGGATCCTAAATCCGCAAATCTTGATTCATGACTGAATTGGTGGAAAATTTATTTACAACTTTTTTTAAGCAAAAAAAATTATTTACGTACATTAACTGGATTTTTCTTAAATTTCAGACAGAATAACCACAGCGAGATGAACTACAAGAAGTGTAATCTAACAAAAAAGGTTTTGTGAATGTTTTCACGAATTTATCTATGATCTCTTGTAGTTAATTAAAAGATTATGTATTTATATCTAGAAATATGATCATATAAATTAAACAATGTCATTTACAACAAATTCAAGGAAATTACCAAAGAGTGTCTATATGTATTTGTTGCTTGTCATAAAAGAAACCATGTTGACAATGTATTAGATGACGATACCGACGACATGTCAATCCAACAGTAATAGAGCCAAAGACATGTTTATATTAAACTGTACAGACCCTTCAGACCAAAAACAAATTACTTGAGCTTTGATTGTCAAAGTAAATAATACGAAATTTCAAATATACCTACACCTGATTCTCTCGAACACAGATTTTTATTAAACAAATAAAATACCTCCAATATTAGAGAATTTTATCATAGAATCTTTTTTAATTTGAATTATTTTGATGAAACAGAGATACATACGATATGATATTCATATATTGCGATATAAAAGAACAAGAAAACTAATCAATCACAAGAAAATATTTGTATAAGGGTGCATACACACGGAGAGATTTTTCTCCTTTAACTTGTCGCTCTCTCTTGATAAAAAAGAGACAAAGGGCAGCTTGATAGGGCCACAAAGTTAGGAGAGAAAAATCTCTCCGTGTAGGTATATGCACCCTAAAAATCACTACAAAGTTCTGCGATAAAACAAATTAATTTTTTTATCATTTTGAAATTACAGTAGACCCTCTATGGCCGGGAAAAATAATTTCCAGATTAAGCCGTCAGTCGGCAGTTTTAATACATCTGTTGAGCAAATTATAGCAAACAAATACCAAACAATGTCAGTTAAACGGATAACAATACGTGTATTGAATGCGCGTCCCGGTTAATTAGCTCCCGCAAAATCGACAGTCAACTGTATTATAAAGGAAAAAAAAATATTAACTTCACATATGACTGTATCTAAAAGTCACGTCTATTAAAATTACGCTTCCTGTTGTTTGATTATCTAATTTGAATTTTTTTCACCAGTTATATGTAGAGATTTTGGAAAAAAGTGACGTGCTCTAACATATGAAAGCCCTCTTTCAAGATAATGAAAGAAATAAAATATTGGCGGTCTGAAATATTGTTTTGGATATAGAAGATTTTCTAGCATTGTCCAGAAATAGTGTTTCCCAATAATAAATATATGGCCTGTTCATACATGAAACTATTCTTGAAAAGACTGTTTGTATATTTAGAAACATGATTAATAATACTATATAGATGAAATTGAAAAAAATACTGAAAAAAATTAGAAAATTTCACTAATGGCAATTAGAAAAATTTCACACCATTATTATATAATATTTCCAACCAAATAACAATCAAGGAACGACCCCATTCAGACGTTCGGTCAATTGTTGAAGAATTCCACAACAAACGTCTCTCGGATATGTTAAATAAAATTATTAGGATGCCAATATACAAAGAGAGTTTTTCCAAGAGATTTAGTTGTCTAATTCATGAAAATTGGTTTGCTTTCTACATAAAGGAGACAATTTATTCAACGATTTTACAGAGACTTCGTTTTGCACATAAAGAGACTAACTAAACTTTAATAAGTAAGAACTTGCACAATATAAAACTAAGATTCATTATTATTCTCTCCAGAGAAAAACGAAATCAAAAAGAACATTCAATCTCCTTGTAGAGAAAATGTAATTATAATGGGTACATACTATTTTCGAAGTTCCTACAATCAAAAACTGACATCCTAAACGTCCATCAGATGTATTTTTCAATAAATTCTCATCATTATTATCATCTTTAATAATAAAACGCTTGGTGACGACCCTTAATGGTAACTTTTGTGATTCTGTATCTCGATGAGCAGACATACCTTTATTTTACAAAATACGGTAGATCTTTAGCAGATTTGCCTATTTGACACTAATGTCAATCGGAAGGCTCCATTTATCTAACTTAAACCACAGAGAAAATAACAATTTTGACAAGGAGAAGCCCATCCCGACACCTCTTCAGCGGCAATTCCGATTTGAATTGCACACTGAACATATGCTCGCGTCAGGCGCCTTCTTTAAGATTGGGGCTCTACGCAAATATCTTATTTGTCCACCGGATAATGCGCTATTGCGAAGCACTAAACTGAGTTTTGTAAGATTCATAGTAGATCCACCACTGCAAGAATCAAAAAGAACGATAATGTGTATTTGGTTAGAAAAGGTTGGTTGGACTAATAGGCAAGTTCACTCTCGGAGCATGTACTCCGACCAGCTGACGCACAGACAACAGGGTTTACTCAAGTGTCCCCATCAGAAAATTGGAGCGTGTGGACGCCACTTAAAACAACGAATTGAGAAACCTACACGAAATTCATTGGATTCCAAACCTAGTTAACCTTTACAGAAAAAAAAATGGATTTTTCAAAACTAATACTTACATAATATTTACATTTTTGGTTGCTTATCTTTTACGGATTTTCGGTCAACTAACGGAAACGATAACCACTAAATTGATAAATAAATACACAAACATAGACACTATTTTATTATAAATTACGGAAATTCAATAATGTCGAAAAAAAAATTGGATGAATAAGTACAATTTTTCCACCCACACCGCCGCCACTGTACAAGAGTTAAATCGCTATATCCAGCAGACCCTGGTATAACAGAATATAAATAAAGCGAACGTCAGAACTATTGATTAGCAAAAGAAATACTACTTTAAAACCATTTTAGACATTATTAATATTATTAAGATTTATTTATTTTAATTAGAAGAGAAATTCTTTGATGAAAAGATCATCGATCTGATTGGATTTAAAGAGAAAATCAATGTTTAAACAAACTGTCAGAATGGATGCATCATAGCTATTTTTTTCCTATTATTCAATAAAATCTAACAAATCTAAATTTGTAGTAAATTCGCTATTAATTATTAATAACTATATAGAATAATATAAAATTTATAAAGTCAATATTATTTTTATAAATCTAGGCAATGAGAACAATCCAACAAACAGATGAAACTTTAAATAACGATAATACGAACAAATGTTATACGTTTATTATGAAACTTAACGATAAGATAACTGAAAATAATTAAAATCTAAATACAGACCTGTCTTAATTATCCAATAATTACATTTCTATTAAAAAAACTACACTTTTAAATCGGAGGATTTTGCAAAACACGCCCAACTCACTTTTGATAGATTGCGACTGGTCTGGTGCAAATGTGGTGCCCCCTTGTGGTAGTAGTAACATCACTTTACCAGTGGCGTAGGTAATGAAAGTTTTCAAATAGCACACAATTTTTCATGTCTCGCACAAAACAACCAAATTTCAAAAATTCTCTTTCAATTTTCTTTAACATTACTATTAAAAACTGGAATAGTGTAATCGGCTTATTTGTGAAGCGATAAAACGTGTCTGTGTGTGACTCTCTAATCTGTTTTTATTACTTCGAAAAACCGAAACGGATATAAACAGCTAATAAGGAAATTACTCAAATGGATTCCTTATAAATTCCCAGTTTCCTAACATCGCAAACCAACAATGAATGAATCGACGATTTTTACTATTATTCCTGTTGTACGAGTATAATGTGTAAAAGTTCTCTTTTCAAAATCTATCAACATTACCATATTTGGCCCGAGCAACTTTCATAACAACTACTACTTGTTTAATATATATTTTATACATATGTATGGAGTATATACGAAAACAAAAACAAAAAAAAAATGTTCCAAATTCTCTAAAATTCTATGACCCATTTTTTATTTCACTTTTATTTATATCTATCAATCAATAAAGTCGAATATTAATCAAAATCGATTAGTTTATAATTTGGTTTTATTATCATATTGTCGAATAATAGAATTTAGGACGGAACTATAGTAAGATGCATAATAATAAATAATGTTATGTGTGAGTGTCTCTATTAAATTGTACGGATATACCTATAGTTTGTTTGCTTTATTTCCATGCCCTATTTAGCATCGCCAACGCAAGATTACAGCAACTTTCGATTGTTGTTGTGTTGTGGGCCGATAAAAACGCTGGTATTTTACACCTACTTAAGATGTGCACTTGTGTAGATTTGACAAATTCTATTTGTGAGCTATCGATACAATACAGACCATAAATGGGAGTGGAATGCTTAAACAAAAAAATCATGACTATATCTATTACAAGTTACACTTAAATATGATTGATCTGTTAACAATAGTGATGTTTAAACGGTTTCAACAGTGAATAAAAATGGTTGAATTATCTTCTAGGCTTCATTATAATTGATATTGTAACTATGAATGCGTTAACTTGTTCATGTAGATCAAAATATTCAATAATGGGTATCAGTTGAAACCTACTAATTGTGTTAATTACTGACGCCTAATA
This sequence comes from Iselma pallidipennis, assembly GCA_037464855.1. Taxonomy (NCBI): domain Eukaryota; kingdom Metazoa; phylum Arthropoda; class Insecta; order Coleoptera; family Meloidae; genus Iselma; species Iselma pallidipennis. Next base: position 42,072 of record JAZBHA010000170.1, on the reverse strand, counting down.
GATAGCATGACTTTTAACAATATCGAACGTTTAATCACAAGAAAAACTGGGTTAGAACTAATGTTATGGAAAATGTTTTCTTTTTTAATTATCTATTTATATTATGCCTTCAGTTAAAATGTTAAAATTTTATGCCTATCTACCAATCACCTGATGGATGACCTAACACTTTGGGTTGAACTGTTGCATTTGAGAAATATTCACTACCTACGTTAATTTTAAGGCCGAGAGGACTTTCCTATAAAACTTTATATGTTGCCTTCCTTAAATTGTAAAATAATTGTTGAATAAAAGGTTCGACTTCATTAAAATAAGTGTGGCTCTAAAAATTTATCGTTTCTAGCAGAAATAAGAACCAGAGTTGCAACTAGCATATGGTCACTGTTTTCACTTTATGCTTTGTTTTCTGAATATTTGGTCATAACTGCTAAAATTCCTAGTAACGACTCTGATAAGAGGTGACACAAAAAAGATAGAATAACAGATTGAGGTAACAATCGTGGGCGAAGTGATAACATTAGATTAGCATGTAATAGTGATATCATAGGAGAATGGATTACGAGAAGGAGAACACAGTGGGATCAGCTTATCAGCACAGTGAGCATATTACCTAATAATTGGAATATGTAGGAACAATCACCCAAAGCTCTGAAGAAAAGTTGGAAGACCCAAAAAGAGCTAGAACAAGAAGGAGAAGAAGAAGAATAGGTACCATTATAGGCTTTAACTTGTAACATAAAAATGTTGAATTTGAATTCGCACCAACCGGGAAGGGCCGTATTATAAATACGAATGTTCAGTAGAAAAATTAAGCTCCTTCAAAACGACAAGGGGCATTAAAAGGTGCTTCTTGTGGAGTGATAGTTTTTATATACAGTTAGAGGAGTCACTGGACAATGGAACGTAACCTAAATTGATATAAACTGTTGACATTCAAGCCTTCAAGAAACATCTTACATAAACGGAAGATCCCAAGGACCAAGGATCGAAGAATGATTTAAAAACCTGCGACATTATAATGTTTCTTCTAGCTGAACTCTAGCTACTTTGACTTGACTCCTTTGACTAAAACAATGAAACAATTATAGAGCAATGAGACAAGAATCACCATTAGTTAAGGAATATAGTTAGTTTATGTAGAAAATTAAATTTCCTTCTTTTTCCTTTTCCCGCTCTTGCATCTTCTAGCTGTCTGCTGCTAATTTGTCTCCAGCTTTCTGTCCAAAATCAACAAAATATCTCTCAAGACAGATGGTGATTTTTGTCTCATTGCTCTATTATTGTTGATTACTTTAGTCAGAATGGCCGAGTCAAGATAGCTAGACTATACAGTATGTGGCCGAATATATTTCAAGGCTTTTTAAGAAAACTATAACCGTCGGGAAATTAATAAATTTTATCCTCAAAATAGAGAATTTGGTGAGACGGATTAAACTTTTCTAAAGCTTCCTAATGTTATTATTACTGTCAATCCTCACGGAAATGTGAAGAACTGTCGCAACTATAAGGTCGATCAAATTAATTATTACTATCACCATTTTATCTTATTGTTTGAATTCACCACTGCCAAAAGGATAAGTGAACTAATGCCTAATAAGGATTAATGTAGATCTTGGCGGCCGCTATGTATTAAGAAATTCCGTTTCGTTTTTCAAACTCGAACTAACTCCCGAATTTGTCAATATTTCACCAAACCCTCTCTGTATCTTTATCTATATCTACGATTACGATAAGCAATTGATTTTGTGCTCTCTTAAGTTACACCCCTCTTCAAATTGAAACGCGTCAAATCATTCATATCCATAACATATCCCTATAAGATATATGAGAGTTACAGAACGCATGAATTGGACTGATTGTGAGTAGTTTACAGATTGATATATCTTTGTATCAATATTAGACGATCTTAGTCCTTAATACCACTAGCTTTTAGTACCAAATAGTGGATCAAGTTTGATAAAAACAGTTGCAATTTTAGATATTGCATTGTGGCAATGTTTTCGAACGGCAAATTTAACCGATGATAAGAATTATTTATGGACGACCGAACAATAAATCTGACGAATCACTTCCACAAATTGGGGGGCGGAATTTTTGATATTTCCATCTATCTTTCTAGTAAGAAATTGAATCTTCTTATATTGTTATTTAATTGATTTTTTATATTTCAAATATAAATATTATCTAAAGAATGTATCATTTATAGTTACAAATAAATTTTAATAGTTAGTCATCCGATCCAATAGTTAGATACACACAGAAAGATCAACGTAATTTATCAGTAATGTGAATCTCTTTTACGATCCATGCTGACAAGAAGACATCGCGAGGGCAGAAGCGGAATTTCCACATGACTGGTCCCGGAGGGCTATAGTTTGTCATAGTAATGTGAAGGGGTCGCGTACATATCCCTAATGGGTTATTTATGGTTTTCTCGGCCATTCAGTCGTTTTGCGCTACTACAAAACTACTACTACCATTACTACTACTAGATATAAGTTTATTGCACTTCACTCTTCTCGAATGTGCAGTTAACAATATGACAATATATTAGCCGGCTATCCCCTAAAAATTCATCTTCTGGACTCTTCTTTAATCGATATCATACAACTCAATTGTGTCTAAATAAAATTTATTACCAAATGAAGAAAAACTTTCCACAAAACAAAATCCAATATAGACGATATACTTGTATATTATGGATGTTATGATATAGGTAGTATCTACATATAAATATAATACATCTATCTAGTTTGAAAGATATTGTTTCCGGGAAATGGTATGCGATTAGGAATTTAGAGTGGACTATTTGAATTAATTACAGAACGTAATAAAGCAAAAGCATCAATTTATTATGCATCGTCCTTTCTTTCCTATTTGTTCCATAGCTAACAAATTTTTATTTACACTTTAGAGCGCAATTTGAAAAACTAGAAGAGAGAGAAATAATGTTTTATATGTTTATTTTTCGTAATATATTGAAAAGGAAACTCATGAATGAGAAATCAATTTGGAATATACGGGTACGGGACAATAATGCTAGAAGGGAGTGTCTGGAGGCATATTTTTCAGACTGCCGTAAATTTAAAATAAAAACGAAATAAACCAAACGCTATTTTTATTTCAATCCTACAGGAAATACATTATGATGGAACATAAAAGTTAAACAACAAAATAGGCACGCAAGTAATAGAATATAGGTATAGGTAGATACAAATCCTTAAACCATGTTCATATTAGGAAAAAATGGCCTTACAATGATGTTAAATTCCCTCTAATTGTAGGCACCTCGACATATTGAAGAGTAAAAACTCGATAATTCATCACTCGGTAATTCGTTATCTTCTACAATTTGTCACCGTGTAGTGCGTCGTCCTGTATAATTCACCACCCGTGGACGAAAGAAAATTTTTGTTTGAGTCTAAAGCCTTTTTGTTGTACATTTTCCATAATGCATCTGTTTTACCCCTTCGGTTCCGTGACTGACGGAATATCAAGTTTTTACTGTAATTGAAATCACCAAGAATAACGGGTAAGACGCTACTCTCTAATGGACTAAACTAACAATTTTTGATACGAAACAACCGACAGTCCTCTAGACTGCTTGAAGATATAGTTATTCAACAAATCAAATTAACGTAGGACAAATTAATTGAGACATTAATCAAGAGGATATTGTAAAATTTGGGAAAAATACTTCAATTTTTAGCAGTTTAATTTTATTCGTTGTAGGTAATCGGTTAGTGTTCTCGTAGGCGGGAATCCTAGTAACAAAATACAGAAAAAATAGGTCGAAATTTTATTTCAGGTCCAGGTGTGTTGGAACTATTTTAAAATTACTTTGATTTTCTGTCACAAAAACCTACCGCAATGAATGGTGAACAAAAATAACGCTTCTGTTTCTACAAAAATAGCACCGATATGCCGATACTCTACAATAGTGGAAATTGCCTTGATCAGTTGTTTTATTACAACGAAAACATAATTCAGTCTTTGACTCACAATCGGAAGTATCGTATTACAAAATATTTTCTATATTTAATTAAAAACGATAAATTATTCTTAATTATCCAGTAGGTACAAAAATTGATTTGCTATCATTTTGCCCTATAATAGATTTACTGATTAGTAGAGATACGTCGAAAAAGCCTATAATTTGAAACTCTCCCCTTGACTGAAATACTCGCCGAGGTAATTTCAACGACGGTAAAACACGAAAAAGTGCTTGCGTCGATTTACATTTAATAATCTGGCAATAACTTAATGAATTCTCTTTATTATTATAATTTCGAATTGTTGTTAATCGAACTTTAAACTATTGTCACGTTAAAGCACTTTCTTTGGAGTAACTTTAGATAAATTAGAATTAGTAACTAACCGAAATTTAATTAGCAAGTATAGTGATATGGGTCGTTTTATCGATATTGCCCCAATATCCTATGCAATAATTTAATAAGAACATCAATAATTATTCAGTAATTTATAACATGTGATAACCAGTTTATAATATTCATGAATATTTTATAGGAATTTTGTATAAAATTATTTGTCTTCTGTGTCTACATAAACAAATGCTAAATTTTTACAGAGACTTTTCAAAAACCTGAATGAACCGTAGACAAATAAATCCACAAAATAATTGAATAGATGTTCCAAATAGTTTTATTTGAAATTTAAACTCAGACAAAACGTAAAACGCGACAAATATAATAAAAAAATCAACTCTAAACAATGGTAGAATTGGAAAATTGAGAGGTGAATTCAATCAACGATTTATGAGGATCAATAAATGAGAAATCTTCATATGCAAATTACAATTTATGGAAAAGTTGTGTAGGTAGGACTCTTATGTGCACATCATTTATCACGTAAGGTTTAAATTTATTATCTTGGACTTTTAATATCTTCCATTTGTTAACAGTTGTATCACATTCTGTGAAAGATATCCATATAGATTGATTGACCTACTGAAAATATATATTTTTAGTATTCCAATTCCCTAAAAGAATCGTAAACTATATGGTTGTTTACATTCATGAATACATTTTTGGATCTATTGTATAAGATATTTGGCAAACCATCCATTTTCGGTCAGTTGAGTTTACTCCATAATTGAGAGAGTATCCTGTCTTTCTCTTTTGCCTGTTTTTGTTTTTGTTGAATATGTATTTATATTTACATTCAGTTTATCATTTTATGCTGATTCACTTATATTTATTGGCAACATACTTTAAAAATCCTTTCCTATAAGTCATAAATTCATCTTTCAACTTGAATGCTTTGATACCTGTCAAATGTGTTCTCCCATTCGGCTGCTCTTGAAACATAGCGGTTCCAACTAGGGCGCCACGGCGCCTTATATCGGCGCCAACAAACTTCCGACTATTCGGTGTATCTCTCCGGATTCGCGAATGTGTATCCATTTTGATTCCTTTATAACAGGGATAGGACCAACTGCATTCGCCCACTAAAACACACCAAACCACCACCAACATCTCCACCTCTGCCACCACCAACAACAACGACGACGTCATCAACCATAACAATCCCCCTTTTTTTAGTCCTTCCTTCTAGAAAGTTGTCGTTTTTATCGTGTAACAATCGTTATAGCCCTTCGCGAATCTTCCAATAAGTCTGCCTTACATGATAATAGTTTTATTTACTTTATTTATGGATGTTTTCGACTACTGTAGGAAAATGACATTTGTCAAAATAACAAAAGCTCGAGCTAAGCCCTAGGAATTGTTTAGATGAAGTGCTCCCTAGTTGAATTAAGTCTTCTGAAAATAATCCCCACTTTTTACTTCTACAATTAATTAATTTTCTAAAAAGCAAATTGTTATTTATGCTTGATGGAACTGACTATTCATTTTGTTATCAAATTTTAGTAAAAAAAAATAGTAGGTACCTATTCTTTCTACACTTCTGTGTAGTCGGAGGAATTACGAAATTAAGTCCAGTATTTTGTTATAGTGTTGCTAAATCAAAGAATTTTTACGGCCAAACTTCAAAATAGAAGATAAGAAGCAGGTTAGAAACACACAATCAGGCAAAGTATTAGTTTCTGGAAACTGGAAGATGGAAACCGAAAAAAAACCTACCGAATTGGCATAAGAATTTGGTAGTTCTATGATTTCTTCAGAAGAACACTTTTCCTTCGCAGCCTTTAAAAATCATATGAAATTGCCACTAAATAAAATAATTTGATTCCAATTTTAATTAAATAAGTGAAATACGAGCTTAATCCAGTCATTCATACATAACAATCTAGTTTTTATGTATTGTCAGTGGATGGGTTGATGTTTTGTTAGAAGAGTCATGGTTCACTTCACTGGATGCGTATTCCGGAAGTGCGTCAACATCAGGAAACGCCGCTACAGAAACATTCGAATATTATACTGAAACCCTTAGTTCAGTTATAGAGTTTTCCCTAGTTTGAAATTGTATTCAGCAAATTTCTTTTATAGTCTTGTTTACTAGAAAGACAGCTAGTAAAAATAGGGAGAAAAGAGATAGGGATGGATTAACTTATACTAGAAAGTTATATCATAAAAACTATACATCAGATAGATATATAGATATTTCTTTTCTAATATTTTCCAAGCGTAATTTGTGAATTTATTGCTTTCAGTTAACGGCGTCATTTCAAATTCATTACAACAATTAACCAAATGATAAATTTTATTTCTTTGATTCCAATCGAACATTTTCCAAGACATTTAACTGACTAGAAACCAAAGCAAAACTACTGAAAAGGTCGAAAATCAGGTACCACCAATTATAGGAAAAAGAGTCATGTACTTAACTATCCATCAATGGATCATCCTTTCAGGATATGTGCAAAAACAATAAGCAAAAAGTTGAGCTTGAAACGAAGTTTGGTTAAAAGCAATTAGGTCTAAAAAGTATCCTCATTTGTTATTGTAATAATACACGAATAAATTATTGTAATTATTTATTAATTACATAATTCAGTCAATTAACATTTATAATTGAAATAAATGAACAAATATCAATTCTATGCATACCGTACTGTAGGTAATTTTAGTTATGTAAACAATCGCAAATACATATAAATGTATCCATGTAATATATTCCTAAATTTTAGGAAATTGTGTACAAATTGTGTTGTTTATGCTGTCTATTGCTTTATTTTATCCATTTTAATATCAATTTTCAATTTACCATTACAATAATAATTATAGGCTTCAGGAAACGGAATATATAATTCATTTTGGTCAAAACATTGGACTAAAGTATTTATTGGCAATGATTTACAAACACCGTTAAAATTTAAATATTGCCCATTGATAAGACAATTCCGTACTTTTAAACTATAGCAAATTTTTTCTGATTTTTCAGCAGGTCCTATATAACTTACATACAATCTTAACCCTCGTTTTGTTCGATCAACATGTCCAGTTAAACGAAAGTATCTATATTTTGAATTGTGATAGAAAAATACATCGAACTTATCATCACCAATACTATGAATTGAATGGTTCTCTTGTAAATGATTAAATAAATTCATATCAGTCCCTAACCATTTACAATCTAAGCTTTTAAAGGGACATTTAATAAAACCATATAAACATGTTTTTTCATGATATTCAACCAATTGTCTATTACTTACTAAACTGCAGCCTCTATAAACACTCCAACATGGATAATATATCTGTGAATTGATTTTAACACCACTGAAATCACGTATATTATGGATTTGTTCAATACACATTGGACAAAATTTAACAGTTTTTAAACATTTCATACAAAACCGATGGTCATTTTTACAAAAACCCATTGGTGGATGGACATGTCGTTCACAATATGTACATATATCTATGATAAAATAATCGTCGTTTATTGAGATTTGTTGATGTATGGAGGATTTTCGAAGTTGTTTCCAAAATGGGTGAATATTTTGAAGTAGGAACCACCATGGTTGGACCACAACACTTTCATCTACGAAAATTAATTTAAAGGAGGGAAGAGTTTTAAGAAAATTGTATAAAACTTTCAAAAATAATATACTTACTCATTGTAAATAAAACTTTGTTAAATTAAATATTGGTTGGATTTGTCACACATTCATTTATCGTTTTGAAAAATTATCTTCAAGTTTTTGAAGTTTACTGGATAAGTTTTTTGGAAATAAAATCAGAAAATCATTTATCTGTAAAATACAACAAATAAACAAATCGAATTTATGAAGGAAACTTAAAAAGTCTTAAAACCTAACATCTCGTTTTCCTTAAAATTGTTTTCCGGTACTCTTAAATCCACTTATAATGAACTGAGGGGGAAACTAGCAAATCTTACATTATAACCGGAAAATCGCCTTACCAGAAATTGATTAGCCCTGGATTGTATGTAAAATAATTAATTGTATCTAGGTATATTTACCAACATACAAGAACCTGCATAGATGGAAGAAAACTTCATCTTTCTGGAACTGTGGCTTTAGCTACTGCAAAGTTGTATAGTATAAGGATTAACTACCGTTTATTGTAATTTTTTAAGTTATGATACTCAAGATGTAAAAAAATGTTCCATATTTGAGTAACAGAATGTTGAAAAGCATTTTTTTCTTCGATAACAAAGTACCTGTTGATATAGAAAATTTCAAATTGGGAACAATGGAAATTGGGAAAACCCATGATTCCCAAATAGATTTTCCACTTATAAATCCAAAATGGGAAATCCACCGACTGTAGATAATTAAATCAAAAAAGACCCTCATCCAGATTGTGTTGGAAAAAAAAATTAAACTCAGCTTAGTAGACGTTAAATGGTGGTTTCTCTAATTGCAAACGATGTTTGACTCTTAACGACTCTATAATCATAATGAGTTGAGTTGTTAATGCAATAAACCAACCCTAGCAATATCGTTAAGTAGAAAACCCCTTATGTAGTATGTGTTAACGTTCTGAATGCTCATATACTATATGCAGGCATACTATACACATCCCCTATTTCAAAACTAGGGTTATTCCATTCCATTGTTATTCATAATTTCAGTATTGCGATTACGCAAGTTTTTATCAAAATTTTATGGGCTGTTATTTATAGGGTGGAATATAAGATGTATTATCATATGGATGTAAATATATAATGTGTCCCAAGAATATGATCATGATTTTTTTTTTGTACATGTGTTAGATTAATGGAGTGTAATTTGTGATTCTTTTTTGTTTACGTTTTATTTAGGCAATAAGTCTTTGGTCATTAAATTGGTACTTTGGGAGTAATTATTAGAAGCGACAATATACGAACTTGGTAGTTGTCCTCACTGGGTTATGTTAAAGAAATGGGAAACCTAAAAACAAAATGAATGTTCAAATCTATAAAGAATTCCAATCACATTTGAAAGAATATAAACGAAAACTGCTTTATGATGCTTTTGGAATGACTTGGCAGTCTTTACTCTGAATCATTTGAAGCTAGTCGCTACCATGGTAAAGTAATTAGACAAAAATTAGGATCTATCACAGTAGATAGTTTATTAATAGGAGACCCAGTAGGCAATTAGAAAATAAGTTTCTTGACCATACAATATGGTCAAGCCTGTTTAAGTACCTAGGTGCAGACAAAGGTACGTGAAATAAAATCACGAATTTTATTGATGTTTATTTGTTTTTTAAGATGCATTACACAGTCAGGTCGGTAATATATCTTGGCTCGTAACTTAGAATATTGCACATTCGTCATTTTATACAAGTTCCTCTATATTCCAACTATAGTTATCTTATCAGACAGACAATAAACTTTCTTGTATTGCAACGTCAAGAAGAAGAGAAAACTTAAATAATCAGATCCAAATTTCGAAACAGATACTGTGCTTTCGTTAACAAATTTTTCTCTATAGTAATAATTTCTTGTCATGATACACTCCACCCCAATAGATCTTCTGTTTTTTTTTTGTCCTTCTGATGCTCTCCTATTTCCGTATTTGAAAGATACATTTCGGCGCCGTTTTACCCGGGCCAAAACAGTTGGCGCCGCCCCTACCGCCAAAACTGCGGCAGCGACGACGACAACAGCAGTAGCAGTGGCGGCGACTGCACATCATCCCCCGCCATTCAAACTCCGACCATAAAATAACAAATTGTTATAACTTTACAAAAACATCATATAAAGAGTTTTTTTGAAATTTGCCACAATACGAACGAAGCGGCTAACTACAACTCCAATACAACACAAAAATTCTATTTATTACCATGAATTTGATTTATTCAAATTAAAAGACAAGGAGCACTGTTGGATTTATACCAAACCAATTTGCATTTTTTCTCGTGGATTTTAATACGAGCCCCTTTGGCAATATAGTAACAACCATTCCTCCGATTTTTACATGGGAAATATATTTTATCATACATTCGTTCGAGAATAAAGCAACGACGATTCGTTAATCTTCCACGACACTTTGTCACTGGACAAGTTGGTTTTGATTTTCTAAAACAACTCGAACAAATACTGTGGCCCTTAGTGCAAACGTTAATTGGTGGAGACAGATAATTATAACAAAATGTACATCTAAAGACCGCCAAGATTTTCTTATTAATTTGTGCCATTGTGAAAATTTGACAAAAAAACAATCGAATTGTTGATTAATCCAGCACAGACGTAATTAGAAATTTTTTTCGTTTCATTACTTTTAGGTATAGAAGTGATTCTTTAATTTGAAGAATTTAGGATATTTTCAAAATTCCTGCTGATATCGATCCCTGAAATGGATGTAGCGCCATCTGATCAAAGGCCTGCCAATACACAACTGTTCATATTCGTCTTACTAGAGGACGCAAATTGTGTGACCAAGAACTGGATGTGTAATGTGACTATTTTGTTAAACTAAAGAAAATAATTGTTTAGGTTTTATTTATTTAAAAAATTTATAAATATCGAAAATGTATTGAGCAAAACTAGAAATTTAGTTAATTATTCTTGTCCTTCTGGTGCTCTCCTATTTCCGAATTTGAAAGAAACATTTTGGTGCCGTTTTACCCGGGCCAAAACAGTTGGCGCCTCCTCTACCGCCAAAACTGCGGTAGCTACAACAGGAGTAGCAGTGGCGGTGACTGCACATCATCCCACATTACTAAAACGTTATACAAAGAATTTTTTGAAATTTGCCACAATACGAACAAAACGGCCAATTTTAGTACAACACCAAAATTTTATTTATTTTCATGAATCTTCTTTATTTAAATTTAGGTGTGGAAAACTGAATTTATACCGAACCAATCTGCATTTTTTCTCGTGTATTTTTATACGAGATCCTATGGCAATATGGTAGCAACCATTCTTGCGATATTTACATGGGAAATAGATTTTATGATAGACTCCTTCGAGAATGAAACAACGACGATTTGTTAATTTTCCATGACACTTTTCGACTGGACAAATTGGTTTTGATTTTCTATAACAACTTGGACAAATACAATGGCCTTTAGTGCAAACGTTAATTGGTGGACACATAAAATTATAACAAAACGTACATCTAAAGACAGACAAGATTTTCTCATTAAGTTGCGCCATTGTAAAATTTTGACAAAAAAACAGTCGAATCGTTGATTAATAAAACACAAACTTAATTACAAATCATTAGTAGGATTCATTCAGATTTTTTTACGTTTTATTAACTTTAATTTGAAGAATTCAGGATATTTTCAAAATTCCTGCGGATATCGATTCCTGAAAAGGATGTAGCGCCATCTGATCAAAGTCCTGCCAATACACAACTGTTCATATTCCTTACTAGAGGACGCAACTTGTGTGCAAATTTGAAAAAACATATCCAATCCAATTAAACATATTCAATCATAACAAACCTTTGAAATATCTTTAAATTTTTTTGGCTGTTTCATCCTTTAGTCGTACAGTAATAGGTGGTTAAGTTCCTGAAATTTCCTTGTAAACAGATCGATACACTGAAAAGATCGACAAGTCTGAAAAGTTTTCCAATTGAAGATTTGTTGATTTCAAATTGTTTAAAACAGCGCCAAAGAAAAAGTAGTTTTGATCCAATGTGAAAGTTCTTTAAATGGAAGGAATAAACCTGAGTCAGTTACCTAAGTCGAAATTGTATTCCACTGGCTTACCTTGAGTATAGAAATGTTAAATTGTTAGTTATGTAAATGTGAAACTAAGAACTAGAGGTGTAATGTGACTATTTTGTTAAACTAAAGAAAATATTTGTTTATTTTTTATTTATTTAAAAAAAAAAAATTATAAATATCGAAAATGTCTTTCACAAAACTAGAAAGTTTAGTTAATTGTTTGAAAAAGTAGAACAGGTCAGTTTCTAATATATTTTAAACCTATTTTTGTTCTGTTTATTATTGCATCGTTATTTCCAGATTTGACGTTTTTCCTTCTTCAACGCTATCGCTATTAGGATACGTAACATGTATAGGACGATAACGTTAACATTAGTATCTTTTATATTATGCAGAAATCTAGTAGTAAATGGTGGATATATTCCACCGGGACCGCGCTACAGGTGCCCGAAGGAACATTTACTTTTACATCCGTGCACATGTGACATTGAAACAGATCAAGGCATATATGTGAGCTGTAATAATACGAATTTAGCTAGTATGAGTATTGCATTAAACAATTTAGCAACATTTCAATTGCCAATCGAAAAATTAACGATCTCGAAGTGTCATATTGGTAAATAATGATTAGCTTTTATAAGGATTTTGGTCCCAAAATAGTAGGTAGTCAGAAAGTAGCGGTCTACATACAATTGTTCTTAGAAAATTAAACAGAAAATAATAATTTCGTTACAAAAAACGTTCCCCTACTGATGGTAACACTACCTGACTGAAGTAAAAATATTATATGGAGCGTAATTGCTTCCTGGTTTGTTGTTCCCTTGATAAAACCGGAATTGGAAATCGATTTTTGAGCTTTCTACTGATAGACTCATAGCAAAACGTCATTTATCATAAAAGCCGTTAAACAATCGACCCTATTCTACCAAAATAAGAAAAAATTGTTAGATTTAAGCCTTTTTGCCTACTATTTTTGGAGACAGATCTACTAGTTAGTGTCTAATTCAAATATAATTTGTAGCCCGTCTGTATGGAAGTCTTTTATACAAATTACACTTAAGACTACTGGTTATAGAAAATACTCCAATTGAGAAAATAGATCAATACACTTTTCTTGGTGTTAACAATACATTGAATGAACTTCATATAATCAATTCTAGTCTTTCTGAATTTCCAACTTTAGCATTCCAGGTGAGACAACAACAAGAAAGTTCTAATTTTTCGTTCTATTTTTAAATTCTCTTTTTTTCTCTCTCTTCTTATTGTTAGAATTTGGGCAACCTGACTGTTCTCAACATTAATGGCCACAAACTGTCATCACTCCCAACAGACGCTTTTATATCGAGCGACATGACTGGGAAACTCCTTCGATTATATCTACCTAATGGCAATTTAACAACTCCTCCTGTTGAAAGTTTGCAACCGTTAAGACGACTGAAAACATTAGATTTACATAGTAACCAAATTACAAGTTTAAAAAGGAATCAATTTAAAGGTTTAAGAGATGTTGAATTTGTTGATATTAGTTTCAATTCGATACCAAAAGTTGATGCAAGTCATATATCTGATTTGATAAAATTGTCGTTTTTTAATATTTCAAACAACAATCTAACGGAAATTACTCGGTTTGTTTATAAAATTTTTCAAAAATTTTTTGAAGCTCATTAACACAATTTTGCTTTTCAGTGGTACTTTTGCTCGAAATTCAGTACTGAAATTGTTGAATATGTCGCACAATAAGATCAAAAAACTGGATTCAAATACATTTAAAGGAATGAGATTCTTGCGGCGACTATATTTGTCGGATAATCAAATAACTGATATTGGAAGAGGAACTTTTAGTTCGTTAGCCAAAATTGGTACGATCGATTTAGCTAGGAATAAAGTTAAGAAGATTGATTATCAAATGTTTTTTGAATTGAAATTTATTGAGGTTTGCTATATCTACCGGGTATCCCAGGAGCAGCCCTTCTACACAATCCAGCTATATATCAAATTCTGCACAATAGAAAAATCAATTTTTTTGCTATTTGAATAATTAACGCTAGAAGACGTACAATCTGATACAAATTTACAATTTTGATGGTTATTAATTTACTTTAATAATTGATGACCATCATCACAGTTTATTACTCTGTACAAATTAGCTCTTATCAAAATTGTACAGATACTGATTGGGACAATTCTGCTATTATAAATTATTATACTGGAAATTGGTACCTGGAGCTGTGATAGTCAGAGGAAACACCTGGGATACCTTAAATTAGACCATTCATTATTAATTTCGTTAATTTTAGATCATTAATATGTCTGAAAATGGAATAAATGAAATACAAAAATTATCTTTTAAAGACATTTATTTGGCTCATATTGATTTATCAAAGAATAATATAAGTAAAATTGAAACTGGTGCTTTTCAAAATTGTGCAAATATTACAAAATTAGATTTATCTCATAATCAAATAAGTACGTTTTCAAAGAAAGCTTTTGATGAGAATACGTACGCTACAGAATTACAATTATCGTACAATTTTCTAACTGTTATGAATGAGGTAAGAATATTTTTTTCTAGTTTTTTATATTTGTATTTACACTTGAAACCTTGTTTTTTTTTTTTGGTCGTTAGGTTCCATTGCAGAATATGTCAGGCTTGAAGATCGTCAACGTATCCCACAATCAAATCACACATGTCCCTAAAGGGACATTTCCAAAACTTTACGAACTTCATACAATCGACTTGTCGTATAACAATCTAACCGAAATATTCAATTCTGTCTTTCAAACACTCTTTTCTTTGCGTACATTAGATTTAAGTTATAACAACATGGAATCGATAAAACCGGGCACGTTTGGTGTCCTCCCGACCCTTCTAGAACTCGATATAAGTCATAATCAATTAAAAGATATTGCTCGTAGTGCATTAACACGTTTAAGTAGTACCAGGAAATTAATTCTCAATAATAATCAATTAAACAAATTATTTTTATTGCCAATATCTGTATCACATTTAGATTTATCGCATAATGATTTTGATGAATTACCACCGAAATTATGGCCAACTATGAACTCATTGCTAACACTCGACTTGAGTTATAATCATTTAAAGGACAAATTGGTTGAAGGCAGCTTTACTGGGCTATTGACTTTGCAAAGGTTGAACCTTAATTATAACGAGATAGAAAATCCACCATGGACAGCGATTAGTGAACTTAGTTCACTTCAATACTTGTATCTAGAAGTAAACTATCTTATAAACAATTTTCAAGGGATTAAATTATTAATAAATTCCATTTCAGGGCAATAAATTGACAAAATTGAATAAGGGAGCTTTTGGTAAATTGCCGGTTGTATTCGAATTGAACTTGGCTAATAATCGTATTAATGATATCAGTACAAAAGCTTTTGATGGTCTTTTACAGTTACTTAAATTGAATTTGACGAACAATAACATCACCTATATACCTAATGGAGCATTTCAAGGTAACTTTTTTTTTGTAGTTTCGTTCCAGCAAGAAAAACAGAGCTATTACTTTAAGAAAATTAAACGAAGAAACTGTTACTGTCAAGGCGTGACACAGAATGTCTCAATAGAAACTGCCGTTCCTTTAATATTTACAAATAACAGAATATTTGCCGCCCCTAAAAAAGTCAGTGAAATAACTTCAATTCAATTAATTTGCCGCCCTGGTGCGGTGCATCTCCTGCACCCTCGAGTTGCCTCAGCCCTGCTTTTTATCAAAATACAAACCTACCCATGAAAACCGTGCTTTTAGCGTTCACTTGATAAAAGAAATTGACAGATAGATATTTAGGATTTAGAAGAGCGTACAATTTAGCATAAGATATGCAAATGGAAGTTTTACAATTTTCCATCTCCTCAAGGGCGAATATCTTTTGTTGTTTCAGGCTTGGTCGCTCTGAAAAGCCTTGATCTTTCACACAATAAAATCGAGAAGTTGGATAACAAAACGCATGGCTTATTCGATGACTGTTTATCTCTAGAACGGGTAAGAAGATAAAATTTAATTTTCCGTTAGTTCGCTTTCAAACCACAAAACAAGATTTATTACACTGTTATTTATTGTTTTGTTTTGTTTTTCGTTTTGTTTTTATTTGTATTCGATTTTCTCCTGTTGTCTGTTCTAGCTTAATTTAACTCACAACAAAATCAGTTTTATTACACGAAAAACATTTCCTAGTAATCCGTACATCCCGTATAAGTTAAAAGAAATTGATTTATCATATAATACAATGCCTGTCATTACATATGATTTAGTTTATGGTACATCAAAGGTAGAAAAATTGAATTTATCCCATAATTCGATTGGTGATATACGGAAACGTAATGAAATATTCAAGTTTTCAGTCTGTCTATATTTGATATAATTTATTTCCGCTTTTAGATGTTATTGGAAATCTAACAAGTCTTGTCAGTTTGGATTTATCGTACAATAAATTAGAAGATGTATCCAGTGATAATGAAGTATTTCGTCTACCGAAAACCATTAAAGAAATCTATCTATCAAATAATGCCCTTCATACATTACCATGGCAATACTTGAAAAATGTTACAAATCTTTCAGTATTAGATATCAGTTACAATTTATTTGATACAATTAGTCCTGAATTAACTGAATGTATTGAAAATAATAAGATTGTATTTTTTGAAGGCAATCCATTGAACTGTGATTGTTTCCTACGTCCTGTAAAACGTTATTTTAACAATCAATTAGACTTAAGACCATATTATAAGTCGATAAAATGTTACGGACCAGTTTATTTGTCGAATCAGACGTTATTCCAGTTACCCGAGGATCGATTATATTGCCCTTCTAATGTCAATACGTCAATAATAATGGAGAGGCAACCAGGTGAATATGACATTACGCCGGATCTTCGATTTAGGGAAATCTCGTTGTAAGTACTTAGCTGTAGTTGTATTTTTACCAGAATTTATTACTTTTTTTATCGTACCTAGCAAAAGCTAAATATTTCCCAAACTTGTTGTCTTAAATTTACTGTTTTTAATTTGTTTCAGAAAGCGGAATTTATTAAAAATAAAATGGCGTGTCATGAAAAATGATGATATCGCTGATCCTTATATAGTTGTAAGGAATATAAAAGATCCTGACAACATTGTATATGAAGTAACTTTACCGTATTTCAAGCGAAGTTTAGAGATTGACGTTAGTACAAATTTAACACGATACCAACAAAGTAAGAACGTTACTGAATACCAAATATGCTTGTTGGCTAGAAATAGTAAAAGTTTTATACGTGGCTTTTATCAAGAACAATGTAAAGATCTACCAAAGAGTTCCAATGGATGGCGAAATTTTATTAATATGTCTTTGTTAATTATTACATTTCTTATCACAATTGTTATATAAATTAGAGCTTTTATAATATAAATTAACGAAAATCAAGTGTTTGTGGTTTTATTTTGGAAATTACCAAGAATTTTCTAAACCATGAGGGATTGTGCTGAAAATTTCTATTGAATCATATCACTATAATCATAGAACGCAAAGAAATTTATATTGGAGAGGTCCATGTATGTAGACTCATCTTCAATAATGAATATGTATTAATAGCCACTTTGTACCTCTTTTTACTTTATCTATGCCAAATCGTAAAGCACGACTCCATTACTGAAAATGACTATACGTTTTCATATAGAAACTATACTATCCTTTCTTTTGGTAAACTTTACACAATCACATTTTTGGCTGAAATATGGAATACAAAAGATTATTTGAAATTGATCATAGCTGTAATTCATTATGTAGAGTGTTTGTTTTCAGGCGTCCAATATGAGTGTAATCATTCAAAATTACAATAACAATAGTAATGGAAACATTTTTCATTTTGAGTTATTGTCATTAAATCGAAATACTGAAATTGCCGTCGTACTGATAATGTGTGAAAAACCACAACAACAAAAAAAACAAAAACAACTTAAATACTGTAGCATGATTTGAGTTACTTGAATAAAATACTATAAGATGCAATGATAAGATTATTCAGGAAACGTGATTGTATTGTTATATTTTTAATTGTGTGCGTGCTGGTAAATAATTGTCACTTTATTCCTAAATAGAACATTATGAGAACAATCAGGGCAACGACATCCCTAAACAATACCTGCATGATTATTTGTAATTATAATTATATTATATTATGATGTGATAGAAGAAATCATAGAAGAAAATAGAGAACTAACGAAATAAAGAATATTGGTGATTTTAAAGCAGAAACAGAACAATATTAATATAATTCTTCTAACTAGTCCTATACAGTACTGTATTACAATAAATAATTAAGCTGTTATTTAACCAATTAAATCTAATCATTAATGGTGATTCCATATTATTAGTCGATTCGTTATGAAAATAACTACATTTTGTGTTTAACAGAACATAAAAGATTACTATTAATGAACGTCTTTTAATTACGAGAAATTCTAACTGTTAGATTTTACTATTATTGGCATGTTAACTGTTCAAATATTCTGTTTATTTCAAAATTTTATTAAATGGTACTGTTTACTATTCCACAATTACTAATTCATGAGAACTTGAAGACATCTCGGTAGGTTGCTGGAACTTTTAAACTTTTCAGAGGCACTGTATGTGAGCTGTTATTTTGTGTGTGTTTTCTGTAATATTTGAGCCGAACTAAACTAGATTTGTGGGTGTTCGAATGAAGTCAACTGCAAATGCAATTATTTATTGTACAGTAAATTTAATCTAATTGCAATTAAATCGCATTATATGACACAAACTGAATTAAATGTACTTCTATTTGAACCGAAAACCTACATAGCAATAACTATGATAAATTGAATTTGTTGTAGGTTGTAAAATAACGGATTACAGTTGTAATTTTTGTAAAAATTCCCATAATTATACGATTAATATAAGAGTATAAAATTGTAGAAATTTAATTGATTCAATCAAACGTATAAATTTCACAACATAATTTATATGTATATATTGTAGAACAAATGTATGGAGAAGCTTCAACAATGTCTACGTAAAAAAATACTTATCGATATTTCCAATATCGCTGAAAAGAAGAAGGTAGAATAGATAGTTACCTAGAAAAACTATACGTATTTGTCAGATTGAGATTTATTTCTGGCACAAATAAGGACGTGTGTTAGCTATTTTTCAAATGTACGCATGTAGTTTTTTCATCATTTGAAATTAAAGTAGAAAACGATTTGTAAACGAGATTTATCTAGAATCCAGGGGAATACTTTGAAAAGAACGAATATAAATTTACAAGACAAGTAATTACAGTACATATTTCCAAAAGAACCGGAAAATAACGTATGATATTAAAGAATTCAGCGACAGTTCTTTGTGTCAAAAAGGTTTTTGCAATCAACTGAAAAAAGTGGTCTATTTGTTTCTCGAGAAGCTTGTATTGCATTAACTTACCTAAAGTTTTTTATAAAACTGACTAAAATTTACAATCAAAGATAAACGAATTTTAATTTCTCTTAATAACATTTCCTGTATCTTCTAAATGGACAATTTCAGAGGCAAGATATCATAAATTATCATACTATACCATGTCAGAGATCTTCTTCCTTTTAGAAGCGGCTTATAATAAAGCTTTTATAGACTACTGTTAATTAGCTACTGTCGTATTAGAAAAAATCCGTACAAAAACACAAAATCAAAACTAACTTTGATATATACGTTGTCACTAATTTATCGTAAAAAATCTACGAAATAATTAGGAGATTTACAGTTATCGCTATCAATTAAACTAAACATATTCAGGGTCAATATCTTTTCTGTATTGCTAATTGAAATTATCGATTTTGTGTGACTTATAACATGATTTGCAAACAGTTATGGCTTAATAATATTTCTAAAAATCTATTCTTTTTATGTGTGGTCCCTATTTTGTTTTGCTGTTTTTTTCGTTTTCAGTTATACTTTAATCTAGAATTGCAATGGGATTTTTCCTGTTCCATCAGTAAGGGGCTGTTCAGACACGCATGTTAATGATCATTAGCGCCCACACAGCGTATTTGATATCCTTGTCTGTCTTATGTCACAGCGATAAGTTGCGACTGTCGACTCGTGATTCTTCGTTTGCTTAATGATCATTAACATGCCGTGTCTGAACAGCCCCTAACGATTAAATTGGTAATAGGTTTGGGAAAGAGGAATCGATTTTGTTGTAACAATGATGGATGTAAAGTTAATGACCTAAAACAACAATAATATGTTGGTGTTAATTGAACAGTGCCGTATGAAATGTAGTGTTGTTGATTGTATAAAATGTTATTTTTGCGTTTTACCTTTATCTTTTGGCAATTACTTTTCACGGAAACTGACTTTAATTTGTTGTATACTGTTGGAAATTGCTGTTCATTAAAGTCAATTTTGCATTTAAATAGGATAATTTTTTTTTTCATTTGTGAATGAAGAATCACAGTCAAACATTTATAAGTATCCGTATCAAATTTTTTTAAATTACAAATAAACTTGGCTTGTAATGGGAAAATAAAAGAACATTACAAGCAATTACTGAAACACCGCAGGGTTACTTTGAATATTGACTACACTATTCTAATTATCTTTCGAATTATAGGATAGAATTGTTGGGAAAGTAAGTCTCCACATTCCGTTTTGAAATTTTAATTATTTATCAACAAGCTTTACATATTTGCATAAATACACAAAAAGTTGAACGCTGTTTGTGAATAACTGGATACTGAATTTAAAATTCTAATTTTTTGACAAAAAATTGGCGATAATTAATTTAGCGCAGCATATATCTGTGTGTAGCGAATTTGAGCTTTATCTGGGAACATTCAAGTGATTCTTAACATTTCCTAGACTACGCCAGTACATTAGGATTATCCTTTCTGCTTTGTTTAGAGTTCTATGAAAACTGAAATTAGGGTGAAATAACCGAAAGCACTTCCTGTTCTTTAAGTCGCAGGCAGCTTAACCAAGCGATCGAGATGGCAACTTAATTTTTAATGGAAAAACAGGCACTACTAAACGCTCTAGAAGTTGTCGGTTATCTAAGATACTCTACATGGAACAATAAATTTATGACAAGTGAAAGTAAAATAAGAGTGGATAGATAGAACGATAGAAAGATTGAAATTAATGTACGCAGAATGGACAGAGACAGTTACACAAACAAGATGAAATGGAGAGCGGTAATTGAAATAAAGGTATGGATATCACTGTCAGGAACAGAAAGAGAAGGAATTGTAAAAAATTACACGGGAATAGATTACTATCAAGGAATAGAACCCCAGAGAACTTTTCAAATCTGGTCTTTTTTATCAACTAAAAAAACGTTATATATTCTGGCTCAACAATAAAAAAATTTCCACTAAAGTTGTAAAGTAGTGGAAAATCATTATGATTACTCATATACATCAAGATAATACAAGTTACAAGAATGCACTAAGATAATGTGTACGTAAACGTTAAATGTTGGTGACATTTTGTCTGTAATTACATGTTTTGTGTTAATGTTTGGATCAGAATCCTTATATCCTGAAGTTGCTTCTAGTTAAATTCTACACTTCAGCGTCTTGTTTACTGTAATTAAACAGACATAGTGTGACAAAGCTGAAATGTGAATTAATTGATTCATTAGAAACTACTGTTTTCTGATAATTTCCTGAAAACTAGTAAGTATTGTCTTTTTATTGCTCTCCCAATCCAGCAACATCCAAGAAAATTGTATAAAATTGATCAAAATTGTTCCTACTAGAATTTCAGCTGTAAGTAATGAGATTTTCGTTTCGTCCATAACTTTTAGGTTTCATGTTTAATTAACCACTTTACCAATGCAATTTGAAACAATTATCATTTTCTGGTTACTATAAAATGAAAATTCAAGTATTTTGATTGAAATAAACTGAAAATACAAGTAGAAAGCCTACGGCTAACAATTAATTGAGAAACTTTTTGAAGATTCTTTAAATATTTCCATGCATCTCTAGAAGGTGTCTTCTTGGAAATATGACGTTAATTAATAATTGTCGATTGAGAATAAAAACAATTCTTACATGTAGAAGAAAGGCATAAGGCCTAAGGTTTTTTCTTCTCCGAAGTCTTGTATTTTGTATTGCTGCTGATTAACACCAAGTTTTGTGTGCTATACAGTCATTGAAGTCTCCTCCTTTATGATCGATTTTAATGTCAGAAACACCTAGATATATAGTTATATTTGGCTTATATATAAATTAACCTGGTTTACACCTCATAAAGATTTTTATCGTTTTATCCCACAGTCTGATAGAACTAAATCTCAAATTTATGACTGATCGTCAGATATGCAAAATTTACTATTGACTATAGTTATCTATCCCTTGACATTGTATATTATCATTATTATTATTATTACTATTGTCATTGATTAATGTGAAACATAAAATAATGCTTCTTGAGGAGAAGGAAAAACATTAGAAACAATAACTGTGAAAAGTTGTATTCTTCACAGCCTACATATATTTTAGGTATAGGTAGTAAGCAAACTGAATGGAAAACACACAGTATAAGATTGAACTTTAATTTTAAAGAAGTGCAAGTAAGATAGATATAGAAATGTTGAAGAGAATCGAGAATGTTGTTGTATGTAAACCGAACGAACCAACCGAAAGACAGTCAGTCCATACTCAGTCAGCTAAGCGTTAAGCAACCTACTCATAGTGTGTGCCAAAGAAATGACACAGACATTGTGACCATTTCACTTTCAAATACAGGATATATAATAATAATAATTAAAATATTTATGTTTCATTATTAATCCAATAATAAGTGTATCAAGTTTTTCGTTTTTTTTTTTGAAAATAATTTTCGATATCGTAATACAGTAATCATGTTAGTGAAAGTGCTACTACCATTTTTAGTACTTTTCGTAACCACTAGTACTGCAAAAGGTGAGTGGGAATTTTTAATCACGTGCAAGTCTATTAAGTTATTAATTGATACAAGGTTTAATAACGTTTAATCAACCACCAGCTGTGAAATTGCACAATATTTATCACTTACAGTACAAATAAAGCTTGATCTGATTTACTTATTAATCAAACAGAAAATCTAGTTCTTTGATATAAAAGTTTCACTTATTTTATTACCGGATGTACCACTGACAATCTAGCATATTTTAGGTAAACTTTAAAGTCTTCACATTTATTAATAGCAGACATATGGTTAATTGACAATATACACAAAAAGAAATTAACAGATTAGAGAATTTGCAACTACATCATTAATTAATCATGAAATACTTTGAAAATTGGTATTTCAAAGAAACTATTATTATTATAGGTATTTCATAATATAATGTACCTAATTGGAAACAGAACATGTTCTCTTTTTATCACCACTATATAATAATAAAGTTCATTAAAACTTAACCACATAGTGCATATTTTTGATTTATTCTGTCTTCTCAAGCTATTGATGAGGACAAAGGAGACGACTAGTTTCTACTTTTTTTTTCTTTCTTGTTCTTCTCTTAGGAATCTTGTATTGTATAGATGAGAGCTTATAGTTATTTAGAGAGGTTTATATATATGTTTTTATGAGAGTAACTTGACCACAAAATCCTATAACTTGTGGCTCTATAGCTCATACTACATAATTTCAACTTTTTTGAGCAACTAATTTGATTATATTCTTTTTGACTCATTTTTTGAATTATGGTCTAAATTGTTGTAAATCTCGTGTTTTGTCATTTGGACAAAAAACTTTTACATGTTATCCTTTTGATGAATATAATACAAGTCACAAAATGATAAATGACCTATTATAGCAATCATACTTCTATTTCGTTTGCTTCAATAATCTCAGATTTTGTTGGTATTTCCTATTCTTTTTTTGTGTTATATTATTTAAACACAACAGTATCGAAACTCTATTTAGTTTTTTCTTCTCGAGATTTGGTTCTTTTTTTGACTGACATTTTGTTATTAACTTTTTATCATCATTAGAACAACTTAATAGAATTAGTTGGTTATTAAAACCATTAAACAAGCTATCTTGTAATTATGACACCGAGATAAGATCTTAATTAATTTAAGTTTCATTAATGCTTGGACTGTTGAAAATGTAATACAAGACAACATCCTGAGCATCAAGTTCGAAATTGTAGCTACTTTGTATAGTTAACAGTATGAGGAGCAGCTTTTCACGTTTGTATTGTATTGTACATTCAGTCCAGTACATACTTTTTTTAATAATCCTTCTTTCTATTGATACGGTGAACCGTTTTCAAGCAGTATCTCCCGAAGTTTGCTCGACTTAGAACAGGGATTCTCAGGCCTCAGGCTCCGAAGTCTCCCTGTGCGGCCCACCAGCTTCATAATAAAGATTTTATACAAATAGCAGTAGTTCATCGGAAAAGGTGAAGATAAACTTTCGTTTAAAGTACATTTGGGAACCTCTATTCTCCTTTCTTCTTTTTGAATTAAAGGAAAATTACTATTTTCTGAGTGTCAAATTTTTTAGGGACCTTAACAGACAATGTTAGAGAATCATAACAGGAAGTTGAGAAGGAAAAAAGCGAGGCATTCTAAACTAATTAATTCCTCACATCCTCCTCAACTCGATTTTTATTTAAATTAACTTGAACAATTAAGATTCTTCAAGTTAAAAATTAAAAATTTCACTCAAAATCAATTAAAATATAAAGATTTACAGATATATTCTACCACAAATAATGACATTTAAGTCTATTTTCCACTTTATTTGAATGCCTATCTGGAATAGAGAAATAGGTGCATTTGTGTCCAATAATTTCCAATCAACATTAATTTTCCTTCTAGGTTTTCTTTAGTAATATAAGTTATAATTTTCTTAGGTGGTCGTAACAAATAATATTTTAATGAAAGGTTGTTAAATGAAAGAAAACAGTCTACTACCTACTGTATTATCAATAAATTCTCGTTACATCTTTGTTTTACGTATTATTAAATGCAACAAGAAAATTACCTGAAGAACTCTACTATAATATAATAAACAGGTCATCTAAATAGGTCTATAATAAAGACAACTTTCCGATAGCTGAAATAGATAGTAATATACGTACGTACTAACGAAAAATTGCATATAAGTGAAGAATTTCAACGAGAATAGAAGTCTATTATCTTAACTACTAGTAGTCAATTCACGATCATATAAAATAATCATATAGGAAACTTGAGAGGTGTTGAAAAGAACAAATTCTTCAACAACTATACAGGATGTACTATTTAAATTGTTTAGTTTATATTACAAAATTCCTATGCATTACAATACGGATTTCGTAAATATTTCATGAGTCAATGTCAAATTGTTTCTTTTCAAATATTTCTATCCCCTATTGTTCAATTTTTGATTAGAAATAATTGATTCGTTTTGCTAGTTTATTAACTACCGTTGCCAAAATAGGTCTTTTTTGTCGAAAACAAATACAAAAAGAGAAAGATCTTTCTCTTTGCTATAACCACGTGTGATGATATTTGAAATTAAAAAAAAAAACTTATCTAAATATATACTTTGCAGGGTCATAGATTTTGTAAAATTTCCCAATTAATGTTGTCTGATAGTTTTTGTGTCTTTTACAGGGATATCCTGTATCTATTCTAACTGTAGGTATAAAATTTATGCAGTAAAACAAGGAAAAGTACCACTTATTCCAATAAAAAGTAGTACATAATTATTGAAATTTTACGAACGAATTCATATTTCAAATTTTCAAATTTTCGCCTGCTTCCAATGTTGTAGAAGCATACAAAAGCCTTTAGAAGAAATAATAACTTTAAAATTTCATATTGTAGAATGATGTACTTAAAAACAGGGTCGTAATATGTCATCAAAGTAATAAGTATTATAATTAACGACCGTTTGAGGATATTCAACCAACCAATCATTTAAGAAGTCATAAAGATGTTTTCGAATTATTGAAATCTATGGTTCTCAGTTGCAAGAATTAACCGACGTGTAGGCAACTCTCAACAAAATATTCCAAGGAAATTGTATTATAATAACAGGTTTATTGTAAAATGAAATTTCTTAATTAATCAAGTACCTAATCCTGTAATTATTGCTACTTATTGTTTTTGACTGTTTCATCTGAATTTATTCTACTGGAATCGTTTTATTGCAACAATCTCTTGTTATAAAATGCAATTTGTTGTCTCTAAATATCAAGGCTGAAGTTATTATTATTTAAAATGGATTCAACGATTGCATACATGTATTATTTAGTTGGTTTATAATCAACTATATTACAACATAACAAATGTTGTCCTTGTTTTTAATATGGACAAGACTTAAGTCATGTTATTTACATCCACAATTTGAATAAAGTTCAACTATGATATGTTCATTTAAAAAAGCAATGGTGGACCGGTTTCGGTAGTAGGCCATCATCAGCACGCTATAAGAGGAAGAAAACACTAGGACACACGTATTGAGCAGTGATGTTATTTGATAAATTTGAAAAGAAATATAAAATTAGGAGCCCTTTGTTCTCTTTCATTGTCAGTAAAAATTGATAAATTGCTGACATCAGTTCAAGACAAGTCAATATTGGAACAAAATCGAATTTTATATATATGTTGTACTCAATTGCCGAATTCGGCCAATGGGCGAAATTTTTACCCACAACGCGTTATATGTAAATGAATAAGGTCCTTGTCAGGTCCGAGCGGAGCGTAGCGGAGCGAGGGTAGGTCTGTGGAGGTCTGTAGAAACCATTCGTATACATATCATCCTCCCCTCGCTCCGCTCCGACCAGACAAAGACCTTATTAATTTACCTAAAACGCGTTGTGGGTAGAACCTTCGCCCATTGGCCGAATTCGGCAATTGAGTACAACATATACATATATATGTCGATAACAAACCTCCTTAAAAGCTGAAAAGCTCAAAAGCTTATGGTGAAATATTGGCAATGTAAGCAATTTAATAAAATTACATTTTTAGCAATTTATAAAAATTGTGAACTTTGGCTATTTGCGTTGTTCAATTACTATTTCAAGGTAACATGATTATATAAAATAATGAAAATGAAGGATTTTATAATGTTAAGGATAAAACTTTTCGTATTCTTATTATTATAATTCCAACGATGGAAATGCCAGAATTTTATTTCAATTAGAACAAACAAAAGCTGTTATATGTACTGAAGAAGGACACTATTAGGTGATACAGACATTTAGACGTCGAAGATCTCTCTGTATTGGTTCTGGTTTTTCAAGTTTTACACACATACAAACATATAAATATGTATAACTATGTATGTATATGTATAGGTGTGTATAACACGAAGAAGAAAAACAAAAGGTCTTTTCCTTCTGCCCACAAAAGTTAACAACATAAGTAAATATCGACGTATACATACAGGTGGTCGATAACAAATATTAAACTATCCATTTGTTAGTTCTTATTAATCAACAAATTGGTTAGATAGACTTTAGCTATCTAATACATAGTTTATGATAAATTAGACTAATTAAAAAGAAAAATGATAGATATGATATCATAAACCATAATGGAACATGTGCTAAATCAAACTTTTATGTATATCGTGTCACAGTAACAAGTAGCCCCACTGCTTGAAGGCTTGATGAAAGACAGACGAAAGAAAACTCAGTAGACGAGAACCTTTCGCTGGACCACCCAATATATCGACTTTCAATCTTTAGAGGGTATACAAGTGAAATAACAGTTTCCAACACTTTCAACCATTTAATTTGATCAATACCTCATCTACTATGATTTATGATAGAATCAAAGTTTTTTAGTGTAACTACTGCTAATTGGTTTCTATTCTAAAAAAAAATGTTTTCATTGAAAAAGAAAAATGATGTATTTTATATCAAAATAATGATAGTACCTAATGATAATGGTCCTTATACATACAGGGATCATAAAGATAAAAATCAATAGATGCATCTAACTAGTAACGATAGACATGATATATTGTGGTATTACTGTTGTCCAATGATCTTCACCTTGTTATGTAAACTATGATTTATCTTTTTTATTATGGTGTTCCAAGATGGATTTAAGACTTCAAATAACAATAAATTTTTTTATCAATGTTATAAATATTTCGTTATTTCTCGTTTTATAATACGAAAATCTCCCTGAATTCCTTTATTTTGCAAAGCACAATCATCAGAGGTGAGTTACTGGTGTACACAATAGATGGTTACCATTTCGTTAAAACGGTAATTAAATTTAATTTGATGCAATTAACGGCTTGTTGTTTCTATTTACATGCAAATAATGTTTCGAATACGATATCATTCTGTTTCCGGGTCTGAATTTCGTGAATCAAGTCCTGATTTTAATTAAAAAAGAAAAACAACCTCAACATATTTTTTTTTGTTAGTTAATATGATTATGGTTCTTCTTCTAAAGTTGGAATTAATTTGTTTATAATTTATCTATTATTTACAATTCGGTAATAGGTATTAGGATGATATCATAGATTTTGTTGTCTTTAACGGAATTTCAAATGAGCAAATCATGATTGTAACGCTATAAAAAGAAGTAATTCCTGCAGGCGAAAATTTCGTATGTTTGTTCGTATATGTTTAGATTTATCTTTATGTTGTCAATAACTAAAATATCTATTTATAAACGCTGTAACTATGAGTATTATTTAGTTTTTATTCAAATTGAAGACCCCATTTTGTTGAGTTTTTTTTTTTAAAAAAAACGGTTAATCACATCCATTTAAAATTCCTAGTATCGTGAATTTTTTCTTGTTTTAAAAAGTACAATCTCTACTAATGAACGATCTTGATGTGAATTTTACACTTGAAAAGCTTGAATTTGGTCAATTTTTGAATATAATTATCTATGAAATTAAATATGTTCAGGTCATCAAGTGGAACCAACTAATTAATAAAAGTAGCAGGAAAAAATTCATTTCATGTGTACCAAAGGTGGGCAAAATTCCGTAAATAATAATGATTACAAAAAGCTTGTCCACTTACTGTTTCGCGCTCATTATAGATTGCGTCATCTCCTCTATTTCCTCTTTGGTGTTTTGACTTACTATAAATATTAACAAAACTTACTGAAGGATGTCCAAATGGAAATTTATGTTTGTTTTTTCTAATTTACCTTTTTCAGTCATGTCCTTTTACTAAGACTTGTCCAGCTTCTCAACATTGAGCATAATAGCAGGATACAATACACGAAGACACTTCTACAATACTGCATTTATTGTGCTTTTTACGCGATGTAACAATAATTATTCAGTTTTTCAAATACACACTTCACATATCAACTGTCTGTTATTTTGTTTGTTAACAAACCGTAGTTAATTTAGAGGAATTTACACGTGCCGTGAACAATACATTTACAAAACAACTGATAAAGTTTCCTTTGAGTGGCAAGAGGCATGATAATAACAAATATATTGTTAAAATGTTCATATTTCATTGCTTCAAAAGTTTTCAATTAGGCGGTAAATGTGGGCTCCTATTGATCTCCCGTTATAGGTAGTCCATAAATTTCAACTAATAAAATATATATTGAGAAAAATCAATTTCGCCAAACTTCATCGATTTGTGCTATTTATCTCAATTAGGAATCATTAAAAAATCCATTTCGGTAAATATCGTTTGTGTGTAGGAAATTACATAATTCTTCATTAATATTTTTTTTATAGAATGAATAATGACAAAACCTCTTCATCCACATGCCAATTCAGCAATCAACTTTACAGATTCATTAAAAGTTGTTAGCTGTAAATCCTCTTTTATCCATTCGCTATGTACATATCATGTGAGTTTTCAAACGGTGTGGTCTTGTCGAACACGAGAGCAAAAGAAATTACATATATTAGCAATCTATAATGCGTGTAGTCAAGCGAGATAAAAAACATCGTGATTGGTAGTGGGATAATGTCTTAGCAACTTGGTTCTCCTGCAACGTAAAATGAGAGGAGGAGAATCGTCGTGCTGTTATCTCGCTTCACAACATACATCATAGATTGCTAATACCTATACTCATTTCTTTTGCTCTCATGCTCGACAAGACCACACCGAAAGCTCAGACGCTATATGTATTAATTATTGCCAGTATTGCGTATTGTTTTCCACTTTTTTTATCCATACATACAGCTACTGTCTTTGTCATGCAGTGAAAAAGAATGGGAGTTTGTACTTTAAGAGGACCCTTGAATTTTTTTTTAACTGGACGATTGGGAGTTTTCTTTCAATATTTTCCTTCCAATATCCTTTATCAACGAGTTTGTTGTTTACTTTTAATTACAATAAAATATTGGTTTTTGAAACAACAAATACGTGTCAACAAATTTATTTGGTTTCTTTCCGCCTGAAATACTCAACATGCACCCAAATTTGAATAATAAAATGTTAAATTTAGTCTATCTAGTACAGTATGTTTGATACAGGGAGAATAATTTTCATGGAAAATGCACACATGTGTTATTGCTCCTGACTACTTCACACAAGAGTTGTCCATCTGAATTTTAAATTAGTTCAACCATTCCATAACGGCTCTCGGATTTGTGTTTACCTTCAGTTTTACCATTGCATTTAAAACTGATTACTTCTATTATATCTATTTTATCCTAATAGACACTGAAAACTTTCAATACAACTCGTATTCCTTAATTGGTTTTCAGTTAAATCAAGAAAATTTATTATCGAAAATCAATTATTCAACTGACAAAATGGCAATTAATTACCCGTATAGAGTTGTTTAGTTTATTTTTTATTATTGTTATTATTATTAAATGAATTTGATATAAAAGAATGATGTTGGGTGTCGTTCTTGGCAAAAATTAATGTGACAGCCTTTAACCTTAGCGGGATTCAGACCCTGTTCTGGAACACACAAATGTGTCTGACGGGACAAATTTATTAGAGTACATGGCACGAGATGAAACTGCAGTTGAAGAATAAGACGACCTGTTATAAGCAAAAATGTTGATCAATTTTTTTTCATAGTCGATCATTTTATTGATTTCAATTCTTGTACTTGTTGGATGATTATTTATCAAGACCACCACTTGAAAAAGTCTTTAGTGGTGGCATTTTGCGACAATTAAAGTCCATCACTCGAATTGTCGTCATTAGCAGCCAAGCATTCGTAAAACAATACATTTCAGTTTTTGATGTTGCCGTAAATGTCACAGAATGTGGAAGATGAAAGTAATTCTCTATCTATCTGATGTAAAGCCGTAATGGTAGAAGGTTGTTGGTGTTGTTGTTGTTGTTGTTGTTGAATGGCCTCCACAAATATAGACATTGCAACAACCTACGTTCAATTTTTATGGAAATCAATTTGCATAACCGCCAGTGAAAAATCAAAGACTATCATATTTACTACAATAAGACATTGTAGTTCTGTGAAATGGGAGCTATGGAAAATTTTTGAGTATGGGTGGATCCGTTAACTCAACAAGAGGTACAAACAAAGTATAAATCAACTGATTTCGTTTCCTTGTCAAGATATTTAAACCACCCACATGTTTTACAAAAATCTAGCTCTGTATTTTTCATATTTAAATATTGAATAATTTACATTTAATTCCTTTGACCAAACAAAAAAATGTCTGTCTTTGCTATAAAAATTCAAATTACTTCTCGACTTTTCGATAAATCCTTATATTATAGTTAGTAATTTATTATCATTTCAGAGACAAGTTTAAATTTGCAATTTGTTAAAGAAAAATACATATCAAAATTTAATGGGCTTCTGTTATTCCGGCGGCTCATCATCTTAGAAGAAAAGACTTAATTAAAATGCAATGATCATGCAGAATATTTGCAGAATTTTTGGATGTTGATTAACTCACTTCTTGATCAATTCAATTTATAGTTATGAGAGAACAAAAATTTCCGCATTTATACTACGATAGATTGAAATACATAGACGTAAATAAACGTCCTTCTGATCAGAAAACAATTCCTTATAAAAATTACATTTCGGAATAACTAAAAACGGTGAAAGAGGTTCCTATTGTCGCCCACCTTTCTTGTGAATGCAATATAAAATTTATTTATTTTTCAATTGTCTGTCTTTGGAGGTCTTTTGAGAAGGTATTTTGAAAAAACTGTTTTTCTATAAAATGCCGGTTTAGAGATTCAATTAGCAATTTTCCACATACGTTTTTATTTACGTTGCCAGGAGCACACATGAAGACAACAAAACTATGCTTGACTACTCTACTGTATAAATTATCATAGTTAACCAATCAGAAAATCAATTATCCATTCAACTTCTTTTTGACTGAGTTGATATGACAACGATCATAATGACGATGATAGTTCAACTTTAGTTTTATTGTATTGCCTTTTATTCAATTGCTCGTATACATATACGTGTACGAGTAGTAGCTAAGTTGAATTGTTTTAATAATAATCGCATTTTGACATGATAAACATGATTGTTAGTTGTGGATTGAAATTATCATACCCTCAAGATATAAGACGTGTTGGATAAATGTTGGGAAAAAAATTGTCTAAAGAATGCCCCTGAAGCAATACAATTGCATTGCGTATGGTTTTTTTTTCTCTGTTTGTTTGTCTTGTACCACATCATTTTGACTCCGGTACGTTATACGAACATAGAATATTGACAAGAGAACTTGGACGAATATAACGGTATTTAGAGGTATATATAAGGTCCTTTTAGAGGTATCTTCGTTAATCTCTTGTCCATTTCCATTCATTATTTTAGTCCTTAACAACGACGTAACTTATAAGAAATTATTATAGATATTAATAATCTTCTCGGGTTTCTGTAACGGTTCATTTTACTTATACATACAACAACTGGTGTTTGTTGCATTTAGTTTTTTTTTACGAAAGATTTCCTATCTACCATGAATGGAGTTATCCTAAATCTTTACAGAATGCGAAGACCTTGTTAGATTCAACTAAATGACTGCTGTTGTTTGAGGGATACAAGCGGTTTAAGTGGAGCTACCGAATCTTTGGGGAATTATTAGTGCATCCATATTGTCCCAGTTGCTTGTCAATTACTAGTCTTGTTATATTTAGGAAAATTCTTAAGATTCCATCGTGCTTTAGAGTTTAACTACAATATGTAATTATCTTTAAAGCTCAGCTTTGAAAAGACAAATATACTGAATGTTGTTATAATCTCTGAACACTTTCTCTTCAGATATTATATTCAAATACCATATGTTTGCATTAATAAGTAGTTCTACAACAGCCAAGTCACTTTCCACAATTCGAATTTCTATTGAATTAACTGTCGTCACTTGACCAGATAATGGTGATGATGATGATAATAATAATGATTGGCAATTTAAGGCTTATGACATTACCATAATAGGCTAAATCCATCGATTTTTTTTCTTTTTCCTGTCATCTCTAAATTACCTGTTTTTATTTGTTTCCTATATCATTATTTGGAATGTTATCGATTTTGTGGTAAATATGTGACAAGTACTCATAACCACACTACAGACATATCTAAATATTTATTGGCTATAATGCTTTGTGCTCGAGTTTAATATGACCTCTCTCTCCATCACTATCTGTATGCGCATAATATAAATTTTGACGATAATCCAATGCTTGTGTACGGGTTTTTGTTGGTTCATTGTAAGTTGCGTGCAAAGTTCATGTTAATTCATTGAACTAAAATTGCATGAAATTATTTGCAAGTTTTCAGCAAAATTTTAAGCTTAATACTGATATTGATTAATTGTATTTTGTCCAAGAGGGCGAGAGAGAAATTGTAGTTTTGAATAAGTTATTATTTCTTATATAAGCGAAAAATATCCTTATAATATGTTGTATGGTTTCTGTACTATTTGATAAAACAGTACGAAAATAAGCTAGCTGTGTGTGCCATGATTGATGAGAAGATAATTACCTTTACACAATATGAAAACATCAATTTATTTCTGTTATCCATAAGAGAAAAAAATTGCGTGGGTTCTCAAACTTAACTTCCTCTAAAAAAAAAAAAAATATGTAACTACACTAGCAACTAACACAATATAGTTATACCAGTTATTTTTTTGTTCAGATAGAGCAACAAGCTGGGGAAATTGCTTTATTGTTAATACGTACAATCACTTCTCATAAATCATTTCTGATAATGTGCCTGTTGTGGTGACAATGATCATGAGATAAAAAAATTGTACAGAAAAATTATGAAACGTGGATAAAGCTCCACTTTACGTCCAACTTCCGGCACAGAGTCCTCTATTTTACAAATTATCCTCGTGTGCAGTCCATTCCAAGAAAATTTCGTTAGTTTCCTAAATATTCACATACCTACCTAAATAACTAATTCTGATACGTACAAGAACAAAACGGCTTTTCTTGCGATAACACAAATCAAAAATAAATGCCCAGTCATATGTAATAAAGAATACAAAAGGTATTTAAAAGAAGTGAATGAAAATAATCAAACAGTCAATTGTTGTCCCATCAAACAAATTAAATTTTGATTATAATTTCAATAAACAACAATCGACAATTGAGTTTTGATCAACACACACCTTTCTTGTCTTGATATTGAGAATTATAATTGATCGATGCTTACTTGACAATATCAATTCTTCAATCTAAAATCAACTGAAAACCGACTGCAAGAAATTTTGAATAATATAAATAAAGGTAAAGGCAAGAAGGACTATAATATATAGACGTTATTATGTCAATTTAAATTGACAGGATATGTTTATTGTAGGTACAGAATACAGAAATTTCAGAAAACCATTTTCAAGTTGGAATGTCAAAAGAAAAACGAACTCTTGTAGGTACAGAAAACCTGTCGGTTACCAATTTACAATGAAATTTTATTATTATCGTTTAGAATATACAGCCTTCAAACCGGGCTACACAGTTATCTTCTGTTAGCCGGAGGGCTAAACTGACTGCCTTCTTAATTATTAGGTCATTTGGTTGTCGTTTTTTTTTTGCCTTTATGTGGACAACATTCTTATGCAATTTTCAGGTATAGATAATTGGAAGTTATATCCAATATCAAAGGACACACCCCATTCTATGCTATACCTATACATAACTCCTAGCAGTTTCAATTTGGCTATCTTGTAGACGAATTGATAGGATGTTTGTGATAGATTCGTCCTTTGATGGAAAGTTATTATGGTTGTAACAGTGTAATGATATTGGAAGTGGTATTAAATCTGGAACATTGCCTTTGTTATATTCATAATCCTAGTACCGGTTTTGATCCTTTGCAATTACCAGCATAGTTATACTTATATAATTGAATTATTTATTTTCCTGAAGGTTTTATAAAACAATTTTTGAATTTTTGTTGTTGATTCTAAGAAATTTTTAATCGTCCATAATTCTATGTAGCAATGTCATAGACCATTTAATTTATTCTTGACAGTGTCTATGTGTAATCCTGTAGTATAGTATTTTTAGAATTTGTTGTGTCTCGATTGATTTTAATAGCAACGACATTTAAATCATTTTTTTTAATTACTATAAACAAACCTTCCGGATTATGTAAATGTGTGCGAATATAGTAACGAGCCATTTCATAACGAAAACAAGATTTCAAAATAAAAAGAGCAAATTAACAAGATTTAGGTATAAAGGCAAAAGCAAGGATTAGATAAATAAATGAATAATGTGAATATCTTTTCTCTGTACGGTTTACAGTAGCTGTTCAGTCGTTTTTTCTATTTTTCATTTACATCTCTTGGATGATAGTGATATTTGAGATTTCATGTAGAAACGTGATAGTTAAAAATTTGAAGATATCTAAAGGCATAATACAATGTAGGTGGATATAACAGGATTTTTCCAACAAAGCGATATTTCAAAATAAAACAAAATCGAGAAAGCACCATTGAAGATCTGCAGCACAAGTATGGGATTTATGTGTATGGAACATGGAATAAATTTTCTACCAGTCCCTTCAAGTAAAACTTGATTTTGATCAATTTATGTAATATAATTCATTGTATTGACAACAAGAGTTTTTTTCCACCGTTTCAAGAAGACTACAAAATTTATTAGAATGATTACAACACTGTAATTCGTCTTTTTACAACTACCATAAACTATCAAAGTTACTTGTCAAATTGTTATTTACCGACACACACATATGTATGCATGCATGCTTATGTCTATCGACTTATTGTTGCTATTATTTGCCATCTGCAAGTATAATTGTGCTATAATTTCACTAACAACAAACAAACAACCGTCTTAAGGATATCAACCTACGCTCAAATGTCTAGCCGTATGTTGGGTATCCTTTTTTTCTCTTCCGTAACTATGTTATGTATATTGCTTAGAAATACAATTAATTTCAATTTCACATCACTACTCGAAACTTCATTAATTAGACTCCAATAATTACGTAATTGAATTATATTAATCCTAGCCCTTTGTACACCAATAGTTAATTATGTCGGCCTGTTTCAATATTATTATAAACATGAATAAATTCTACTAATTACCTACGTTCGATAGAATAATAATAAGCAACGATACAATTTGCGCTAAAGTTAGCAACTTGTTGTTGAGTACTTTAAAGTGTGAACGATTAAGAAATTTATAATCACTGTATAGAAATAAAAGCTTAAAGTTTCTCGAAATTTCCCACAGAATAATTGAAATTTTAATGGAAACTTGAACGTAATTTCGTTTATCTTGAAACAGTTTATCTATGTGTATATATGTGTGGGTGAGTGGGGATTTCATTTAATTTCAGCAAACTATTGTATAAGTAAATCTTTGTTACAACGAGATGAGAAATTATTCCTTCCTCCCTTATCCATATACCAACAGTATATTTATACTTGTATGTTGTACAGTTAAATTTCTACAAAGGGACCAAAGTTTTAAATCATAGGTATATTTACCGTTATTCAACCCTCTAAATTAACTCACCCTTAATCGAGACCCGCTCAGTTATTTTATCAACATTTTACTGTAGTACTGTTTAAAAAGTTAGGTACTACGTTGTGTCCCAACTTGGAAGGGGCTCTAGTGAAGCCTCTTCTTTTAGTTGTTAGTTATGTTGCTGGGGTATTCGTCTGGAGCCTCAATCTTAAGGGGGGGGGGCTACTACTGCTTCTAAAGAATTGGAGATTTTTAATATGGCTGTATAATAAAAAAATATATATTCAGATTAGATTTAAATGTAATAAAAGATACATGAAGATAATTTGTGAAAAATAATGCGGATTATTTCCATTTCTTCTTGTTTATCTTAGAATTTTCTTGACATTAAGATTTAATTATGAATTTTATATTAATTAAGTCCATCTTAAAAATATTAAATTAGACTGCCAAAGAATTTATAATAACTTCAAGCATAAATTCTTTTATAAATATCTGTACTGTATAATTGCTAATCTTACTTAGAAAGTATTTGGCAATTTTTTCGTTGTTACATTATATTTTCACTGTAGATTGTATCATAAATTACGGATAAATAATTTATCTAGGAAGATTGTTTATGATGTCGTCCATTGTGAACCAAACAAAGTGTAGTAGGTAGTGGGGAAAAAAGGTTTCGGCCAAGAAGGAAATTAATGAGAGGACTAAACAGGAAAGAAGTGCATTATTTTTCTAAAAGCTTTCTCGCTTACGTACTGTAATTTCCTGTTTCTTTTTTCGGCCCTGAAACTTGTATTTTTATTCTTTTATTAGGTCAATGTTTGAATAAAAACCGGCCTGTTTTATTGTTTTTAAATTAGAATATCATCCATAAAATGGCACTACCTTAAGGCACTCGTTAATTGTTTTCCATCTATCTAGAAGAGAATAGGTACAAGTAGAATTGAATTTAGGTCTCATATTTTATATTTCTCCGGAGTTTATGTGCTTGTTTCAAATTAATATGGAGATAAAAAATTTTATTACATTGACAGAATCATATTTCTCGTATTCAATGAGTACATTTCGTTAACATTTATTGAGTTTTTGTAAAGGAATTGACATGAAACCAAAGAATAACGTTAGTAAATTCAATAATTTATACAGTCGAGTATCGTTTTTCTCTGTTAAAGTAAGATTTACAAATTCATAAAGCTTGAAAATATTTACAATCTTGTGTCATTATGATATCATTATGATAAAAATCGTTTATAATTTTAAATATTACATACTAGTAGTATCTAACTATATGTATAGATATGATAAAAATTGTGTGAAGGTGTTGTTAGTCGGTTTTACTTCTATAATAAATTCTACTTTACAGGGCTTGTTATTTTAAATAGAAAAAGGATTTCTAACGGATATCCAGGATGATGGTGTTTAGTTAAAACCCGCATCATAGTACTCATGGGATGCATTTGCATATAATTTAGATAAATATCGTTCCAAAACAGTTATAAATTAGACAATTTTTTAGTTAATAAAAGAAATATCTATACATAAGTATTGACCATATAACTACCACATATAGGATTTATTTGTTAAAATATTTACCATATGACTCATAATTTTCCACCATTTACAATATTATGGTAATAATAACTAGTCTTACAACATCCATTTGTCATAATACCGTTGTATACAAATAAATAAATTTTAATTTGTTTATATTTTATAAATTATACATTATAACTAAATCTAATATTTGTAATTTAACTGAAATTAATCAATATCCTGGTGATTTTATTGGCAGTTTACATAATGTCGATTAGATAATTAGATACTTTTAACACTATAATTACAGTTATTACATTATTGAATTGTAATTTAATTAGTAGTATTCGGTTTTCAATACAAGAATCTCGTTCAAAGACTTTTGTTGAGTTTTACTGGAGTTGTGTTGTACCTATCTTAAAAATATTATTGATAATAGGTACAGTTGCAATATTTTAGGGTTTCGAATGCCATAACAGCTACTCCAACAACTTTGATCAATTTCCAGCTTTATAATCAGTAGCAATTCAATTAACTCCAAATATACTTCACTAAATTGATTGAACATTCAAAAAATTTTCCTCATCAGTAAAAACCACATTCGCCAGAAAGTCGTAATACGGTTTTCCTTTGACGAATTTCCAGTCAATTAAATTGTATAATAAGTTTGATTTATATGGCATGTGTAAATATACAAATAGATTGGAATAAAGGGCATAAATAGAAAAAGGAGAGAAAATATATTAACAATAAAGGGAAATAGGTTGGATGAGAAAAAATTCATCAATTTGATTTCACGACCGGCAATTTCCTTCTACTCCCGCCACATCTAATTTATTAATTCATGAAAAACGGTGTGACGCCGCCGCCCGCCTTGGGCCAAGTTTTCGGTCTTTCGTCTTATGTGCAATTTTCAAGGCGTGAAATTGTAGTCTATTAATATAATGTTCCTGAAAGAAAGGCAGTGGTTTTATTGCCTTCTACGTGGGATGATGAAAAATATCATGATACGCTGATAGAAAAAGGAAAATTACCCTCTTGATAAAAATTATGCCCATACAGATTTTGAACTTTATCATCATCCAAAGAAATGGTTATTGGATAAACAATTTAGGAGTAGGCCCAAGAAAAAATTTGATAAAACGTATCTTCTATTCTAAAATTTCCACAAAATAACGAAAAATCTATCCTTGCTGCTTGTATTCGTATTCTAACCCTTCTGTTATTAAAGTAATTTATGCAAAAACCGATATGGGTTCAAGGGGAAACCACCCACAATTCA
This sequence comes from Iselma pallidipennis, assembly GCA_037464855.1. Lineage (NCBI taxonomy): Eukaryota > Metazoa > Arthropoda > Insecta > Coleoptera > Meloidae > Iselma > Iselma pallidipennis. Next base: position 2,364 of record JAZBHA010000170.1, on the reverse strand, counting down.
GTTTACAATACAATAGTAGTATTGTCGAATTATTTCGGTATTTTCTATTTCTTCCGCAGTAATTCCATTAATTAAGCTGTTTTTCTTATTCATTCTTTTCTCGTTTTGTCGATTTATCTACCGGACTTATCTACATTTTTCCAATTACAATTTAACAATGTTTGATAGTTAAGGACCCAGAATTGTATTCAAATAAAACCAAATAACTATATAGGTAGTGTTGTCGGATCAAACTAAGCGAATAATAAGCAAATATTTCAATAGACAATATCAGTTTTGAAAATCTAACAAAATTTCCCCGTTATCTCCTTCCATTTTTCATATTTGTGTTCACGTTGTAATTTTCAAACACAATACATTACATATACCTCTATTTATTTCGAATAATTTTGTAATTTCAAGATAGTCTATTGAAGTGGTTACTAAACATTCTATTATTTTACGTTAAAACAATCGGTAATTTATTCGTTATGTAAAACACAGAGTATATAACGTTATAAATGAAGACCTTGATGTGCATATAAATTAAATGTTTCGTATTTTCATTTTCCTTTTTTCATTTCGCTTAACTCATATGGCGTGTTTCCTGTCCTGTCGACAATATGTGTGAACATGTGAAAAAAAAACCGTCTTGCGTAAAATACACTTATTGTAGTTATTGTCCATTGTCTACCTCGACAAGGATCGTAGAATCATTAGACTATCTGTTTTATAAACATATGTGTAGATCTGTATATAAAAAGACATAGAAGTCATAGAACTAAATTTATCATTCCTATGGTTGGTTAAATAAATTTTCGGATTAACCATATTTATTTTGTGAATAAGGGACATTGTACTTGATGCGAGTTTCAAGGCAGGAAGTTTACTAGATACGGTTGGTAAAATTTGCTCAGTTTTATGATGATACAGAAATATTTGCTTTCATTTTCACACTTTCATAAAATTCTTCGAATTTACGGATACCTGTTTGAGGCTTTTTGACTGTAATTATCTAATTTCATAGGCTCTCTTGTTTAAACAAATTAGGTACTTGAATTATTTATTGTATTAGAGTAATATGAATATTTTTCTCAAGATCTATTTTGCAATACTTCACCTTTCCAAGTCGTGATCGTCTACTTTTGGATTGTCTTCCATTGGATGTTTGGCTAGAACTCTTTCTAAAGGTGATAATCACAAATGTTCTCTAGACGTGGTCATGACCAATAAATTACTAACAAGATTTTTAAACTGTGATTTTTATGAATATTTTATCCCAATAATTGAGTAGTCGGAATACTGATAAAACAGGTTTATACATAAATAATTTGGAATTGATAGGATATCCTGTCTTTATAGGAATGATGTATGTTCGGAGAGGAGAGCCAACAATATCTGTGAATTTATTATAAGGATTCGAAAAATTTCAAGTCATGCCTTTTTCATTTAATTACCCTTCCTTTTAGAGGTTTCAAGTGTTAGTGATCATTATACGTAATCTGATACTACTTTGTATTCAGGTCAGTAGATAAAGAATGTCCTTTTACTTTATAGCTAATCTACTTTCAGTGTTTCTTTTTATTATTACCTATAGTAGCTTGTACTTAACTATTATTCAACAATTTCGTTTCTACCAAGCTTTTGAAACTTTGTTCCACCTATTCATGACGGTTTCTTCCAGCCCGACTGAAAATAGAAGGCTTTTCACCTAAAGGTTTATTCTAAAATTTAATTTTCTATAAGCCTTATTTATGTTTTTCAAAGCTCGAAGAGTTCTTACACCTGCACACTGTAATGGAGTACATTTGAAGAACAGATTAATCGAATATCACAGGTAGATCACAATAACGGCCACCCATGATACGTGTATAAGCTCAAAGTCTTGTTAATAAAATCATAAAGCAAAGTGTACAACCGATAATTTCTAGTCTCAAGACGAATAAGACGATTTCAGCATATTTGTAATGTTCAGCTTCACTGAGTCTCCTCCATAAATGGAAATCTTATGGAGTGGTTTGTTTAGAAAAATCAAAAGTGGCAATTATGAAATCGAAATGTCCTCAACCTTCCCAGAGCTGCTGCGTGCTTGGTAGGCGCCCCTGTGCAAAAAACAATCAAAGTATTATTACTATGACTCCCGATTTCTCCAAGATAAGCATATTTCAGGATACACGTGATAGAAATCTAATAATTCGATTCAATTCTTTCAATAGATTTCCCGTATCGATCAGTTATAATAATAACGGCGATTGACAGTGATACAGGTGCGTTAAGATGTAGGTGTGTCTAGTTGCCATTTTAAGACAATTTCAATGCCATTATCTACCTACATATAAGAAAATTTCGCAAAAAAATAATTTAATTTAAAAATTTTATTATATA